>PVKH010003458.1:0-24932 GCA_004027955.1 Chaetophractus vellerosus
GGCACGTTGCCCTCTGGACTGTGGTGGGTGGTGGCGTCTGTCTCCCCGTTGGGCTGGAAGCTTTCGAGGCGGGGACTGTGCTTTAAGCACAATGCCTTCTTAGTGCCTGGTAGAGTCTCCCTTAGAAAGGGGTGCTTATTAAGCGGCAAATGAATGTCAGGCTTGCTTGGGCATATATGTGTTTCTGGTTTATTTGTGTTATTTCATGTAAAACAAAAATCAGGTTTTAACAAAATGTTTAAAATACTCATATAATTGTCTTTCCAGTTCTGCAAATGTGGCAAATTTAGGTTTCTCTGAGCAGTTACCAACAGAAATAAGAATGCATGGACTTCATTTCCTTTCTCTGATTTAACGCTTCAGTTAATATTATGCTCACTAGAGGAGAATAAGCCTATTTAAAACTATAGCATTTATTTAACTTTTTTCTATTAAAGGCATGAGAGTTTTGATATAAATCATTGGCTAATGGAAAGGAAGGGAGGGAGGGAATGAGGGTGGGAGGGGAAGGAAGGCAGGGCTTCTGCCTGAAAACACATGGTTTTCTTTTTCACAAATCCCACATAACCTCATACTTCCCCCAAACATTGTGCTCTGGAGGTTTCTTCTAATAAGAGTTGTAGATGGGTGGGCATTTAGTTAGCTTCTGTACTGTGTTAGAATTTGCTTGACAACCTCTAACATCACTCCAAATTTAAAGATTGTGCCATTTACAGCAGATTAAGGATTTTCAGGCTCTGAAAAGGACAATGGGTGAAACGAATCTCAGAGAGACAGCCAGGAAGAGAAGTCACACTAGGTACTACAACAGAGAGAATGCAATATCAGGAACTGGTTAAACAAGTGTTAGAGAATTGTTAACCTGAAGGTTAACAGAGAGAGCAATTTTAGAAAGTAGCTACCTTGCTTAGGGCTGTGGGGCCAGGGAAGTCATTGGTGTTCTCTGAACCTGTTGGCTTGGAAGATGGGTTCTGAGAACTGCAGACCTCAGAAGAGAGGGTGCTGTTCGGCTCATGACAAAACTTCAGCCTGATAAGGCTGATTGCAGACATGCCCAGAACCCACTGCCATAGATCCTGCTAGGGTTGAGCTCCTCTACTGGGGGCCACACTGAAAGAGGAGCTGGCAAACAGAAGGAGCGAATCCCTTCTGTCCTGTTCTGTGTTCAAGTCTCGCTTTAGTGGCCAGTATTGACAGATCCTAACATCTAGCGAAGGAGAAATGTAGTGTGCAGTTTCCCAGTGCTAGCATTAAAGAGCAGAGTATAGAAGGCTGAATTTGGTGCTGAGACATCAAAAGACGATAGCTTAATAAAAGATAATTCTGGAATCATGCTTCCTAAAATTAGGTAGTTGCATTGTATAGGGGAGAACAAAACACACTTTAATATTACTGAGATCTGGCAGAAAAGTAGCTGAATAAGCAACATGCAAATGAAAAGGAGACCTTGGGAAAAGGTTAATTTTATATTCTTGGCATGGCTTTGGTAGCCAGTAAAAAAGGACTCAAGTAGAGGATACTAGACTTTGGAAAATTAAAATGTTAATATGACACAAGCTGTGTGTTACCGATCTACATAAGAAGAGTACAGCAGAATCTTGTTCTTTCCCCGGAGATGTAAAGCAACCTTAAACCCCACTAGGAGGACATATGGAATGCTGCTTAGGAGCAGAGTCTCGGAGCCAAGGGAGCCTGGCGTTAAATGCTGTTGCTTAGTAGCTCTGTGACCTTGTGCAATGCTCGTTACCTTCCTGGGCCTGAGTTTCCTAATAATTAAAATTGAGACACAAGACTGCCTTCCACCCAGTGCGATCCAAATAGGATAATTGTGAGGAATAAATAAAATATGCACTTAAATTGCTTAATACACTTGTTTGGCCCATAGTAAGCATCCAAAGCATGGTGACCATTCCCAGTGCATTGGCCACCTCCCAGCTGACCTTCAACTTGTCCTTGCTATACTTTCTTCAAATATTAAGAAGTTGTGGGTGTAAGATGTTTTTATGGAAGTCAGTGTGTCTGCAGTATTTCTAGATCTAAAGTGGTTAAGTTTATTCTTGTTCTATGCCTGTATCTTTGAGGGCCCCAACTTCCCCCTAAACTTTCATATTACAAAAGAATAGTCCAGATTCCTTTGAGTTGCTATTAACTATCTTTTTACTCAAGGTCCAAGGAATTCCCATACCTCCCCCTCTAGCTGGTCCAAAATTTTCCATCAGGTCCTGGGTAACTTCTTCAGCTGGACAGATGCTCCTGGCCCCAGATCAAGCTTCCATTAAACCACATTAACTCATCATACAAATTATGAGTTAAACTTGGTTAGAACAAGGCAAAATAGATTATTTTACTCATTGAACCAAACTGATCTTCACTTTAAAAGGGTGCTACTGGGAGCATTTCTATGTTTCTCTGCTGATGACAATTATCAATCTTCATTTTTTTTCTATTTTATCTACTCAGATTTGAATGATTGTGTTTTCTTTACAAGAGGGTTGAATGTGGGGAAAAGGAGCAATTTGGATAAAATGAGCTTTATGGCACTTGTCTCTATTGCCAAGATGAAAGAAAAAATATATATTCTGCTCATGAAATAAATGGTGAAAATATATTATAGAAAACTCTCTGAAGTCATAACCAACTAAAAATCTGGTAAGAAAAAAGCTATATTAGAAATATATATGTACATATATATATTATTTTTACTGAAGAAGACTAAAGCAAAAATACATTTGGTTCATCTGGCATTGGTCCACAGAAAATGCTGTGGGGTTTACTCAAATTAAATTTGCAGACACAAAGAGATAATGGGTAACACTGATTTAATTTGTATCCACAATCTAGTAAAATTATGCCACACTGGATTCTTGCTTATTTCCTCTTATCCTAACTAACTAGCTACTATAATCCTTCTTTGGAGAGTGGCCATTCTATTGTGGGCAGTTGCAATTGGTTAAAGGAGAGGTTCTTAAAATGTTCTCTATTTTCTTGGAATCACAATGACTCTTAACAGGCACTCCATTTGAATAACCATAGCTGAAGCTATAAATGGGAGGTGTAAATCATGTCTCCAGAAGTGGGGCGTTCACATCTCAACACCATTCGCCTGCCCATGGCGATGGCTCAGCTCATGATTTCAGAGCAAGGTTTTCCACGCTTGGCAATTATATGTTCATGGTGTGATAATATTTTTGTCAGGATTTGCAATGGAAAAATAATGAAAAGATGATGAGGTGGTAAATGCTTTGGGATAAAAATTTAGATTCCATGGATTTTTTTTCCAAAGTTATTATCAATTGTTTGTTTCTCTAAAATTTCTCTTAGTCCTCCATATTCAGTCACATTCACAGAGCCTTTTTCAGCTCACAACACACTCTCATTTCAACATTTGAATATCAGACTATTTAAGGAAGGAGCTACTGTTATCCCTCACTTATGGGTGAGGAAACTGAGGCTCAGAGAGAGAAAATAATTTCTTGACCAAGTTCACACAGACAGCAAGAGGCAGAGCTAGGATTGAAGCCCAGGTTGATCTGATGCCAAAACAGAAATCTTCTCCTAGATATCCATATATTCACCACTCCTACTCTCTATTTCCTTGCTAACCTCAGGAAGCCTCCTGAAAAATTTTTGATGCTTGGAAAAGATTTTGTAGTTTCATCTTAATATCATTTAATATCATTTAATATCCATTAAAACATCGATTGGGGGACTGATTTCTCTATTTAACCTACACTAATTGAGCCCTACCGGAGGGGAAAACAGGAAACGGAGATTTAGAAAAACTAGTCCCTGGGACCGGCTACAGAGGGCAGTGGGGGAAAGGGAGGGGCAAAGAGTGGAGGCTGAAGACTAGGGTCCAAATGCAGAGGTTCCAGGGAGGACAATCATGTCATACAATTGCTGTGAAACCCACCCAAGTTCTGGTCGACCTCGGAGAGACCTTTGTGGGACTAGGATGAGAAGAGTAGGCCTGAGGTCACCAGGAGCAGATTGCCTGGAAAATTCTGCCTGGTACAGAATTTTCCTGGATATCAGCAAGAAAATCAGCTGGACCCAGAGAGAGTGCAGGTTCTTAAAAGGATTTTGTTCTACTCTCACACCGTTAAATTTTAAACCTTTAAGATAGAAACCTAAACAAAATTCACCAGACAATGGCATCATCTTCGAAACAACACTAACCAGCATGTATTGCGTGAATTTTGAGCCAGACAATAATCCTATGAAATAGTTACTATTACTTCTCCTTTTACAGATGACTAGGATTAAGCTCAGAGAAGTTAATTAACTTCCCCAAAGTCACAAAGCAATACCCTTTCTGAGCATTTTTCACTTCTGTAAAATAGAGGATTATATTATCTCCTTTGGGATTGGGGTCAGAATAAAAAGAGAAATTGTAGATAAAGGAATGGAGTTTAGCAAATAACATACAATAGGTCTTTGCTCCATTATTTAAAGCAAAAACACAGATGAGGTTTGGATGCAGGTAGTTAAGTCAGAGACAGAGGTTTAAACTTTTTGCCCTGACACTTTCCTCTGTGATGGTCATCATGGTTCTCTAAGCTACCCCTGCTTCCTCACCTCTATATGCTAATAACAATAATAGAATATGCTTCATAGGGCTATTGTGAGGCTTCAATGAGGCTAAGCATTGTGGTAGGCAGAATTTTCCAATGGCCCTTTAATCTCTACACCTGGTGTTATGCCCTTGTGTGATCCACTCCCCTGAAGTGCAGCAGGACTTGTCACATGCTTCTAGCCAGTGAAATGGCAAAGGTGATGGGCTGTCACTCCCATGATTGTATTCCCATATACAAGACTGTTTTAGCAGAGTAGAGAGAGAGAGATCCTCCTGCCAGTTTTAAGAAGCAAACAGCCACGGTGTGAACTGTCTATGGAGGGGACCACATGGAGGGAACTGTGTGCAGCTTCTAGGAGCTGAGGGCAGATTCCAGATAACAGCCAGTAAGAAGTGGGGCCCTCAGTCAAAGGAATGCACAACTACCTGAGTTCTGCCAACTCCCTGAATGCATGTGGAAGCAAATCCTTCCCTAGCTGAGCCTCCAGATGAGATTACAGTGCAGCTGACATCTTGACTGCAGCTACATGAGGCCCTGAGCAGTGGATCCAGCTTGGACTCCTAACTCACAGAAACTAGAAGATAACGATATATGTTGTTTTAAGCTGCTAAATTGTGGTATTTGTTACACAGCAAAGATAACTAATACGTGCATATAAAGCAAAGCACTTGACACAGAGCCTGACATGTATTAAGCCTTCAAAAATTATCAGCTGTATCTTCTACATAAGTCAGTCCATAAACAAATGTTAATAGATATTTTACTTACATATAATACATTTCTACAAAAGTCTACTTGAATGCAGTTATATGGATTCATGATGTCTATGTAGTTAAGATTTTTTTAGAATTTCAGTAGCTGATTTCTCCTGCATAAGGTCTAGAGTTACAGAAATCTATTAGAGGCCCTATGCAGCTGTATTGTAACAGGGTCTCAGAAAGACTGTGGGTGTATAAGATTTAATTATGTACCTAAAAAATCAAAGGCCTCCAAATAAGGAGGGACTCTATGGAGTGGGTGGGTGGAAACAGACTTTATATAATAAGCCATGTCATTTCTTTTCAACTTTCATCACATTATTAAATTAAGTGACAATTTTGGCAGATTGAATAATAGTAGCAGACATTTGGTTTAACAGCCATGATACAATATGCACATGTTCTTAAAAGCCTCCAACAACAGGTTGGAATTGAGTCCGCAATGAATTCTTAAACATATATATTATAGCCTGCTTGGTGGGTTTATTAGAGAATAAGACTGGCTTTATCTGGCAGTTAGTCAACGAATGCAAATAGAATACCTTCTGAATGGAGACTGCTCCTTCTCTAAGGCCTTTGATGTTTGGGGGTTTAAGAATCACTGAACCACAAGCTGAAGAGAAATCTCCTGTTTTGTCACACTCCATGACCACTATACTGCATGAGGCCACCACCCTCAACCACACCCAGGCTTGCATTTTTCTATATAACAATGCTGAAAGAAGATTTGTTATTAATCGAACCATTCCTTCAAGAAATTAATTGTGGATACTTACCATATTGCAGTAAAAGTGAGCACAGAGAAGTCTAAAGACGTTTAGTGCCTTGACTGATGTTATACACTTGGAAAGTAGAGGAGTTAGGGCTCAAACCCATGGCCCAGGACTGTTGGGCTGCCTCTGGAAGGTCTTCTGGCCATATCACCACATTGCATCTCTCGCAATAGTGTAAGATAATGAATTCAAGGGTAGCAACGTTTGGTGAGAAAGAATTAGTTCCAGTAGACAAATGATGCCTTAATGTTCTGAATGGGTTTTCCTAGTACTCCAATTGTAGAGCATGTACAGAGGTATGTCCCAGCCCCAGTATTAAATTAACACTTAATGGCCCCAGATGTGCAACGGGGAGGCATCTAACCAGTTATTGTCCAGCCTTCTCTAGATTGACTAGTAGCTTATGTTGTAATTTTTGCTTCTAAATTCTGCCAGTCTACTTTGGATCCCTGTTCTCAAAATATGACTTTTCAGAAGGCTTTTGGGATGGAATCAAAACACCTACACCCCAATTTCAAGGTCTTTACCACATTCTACATTCAGTACTTCTGTCCAAATATAATGGCCATTCATTCATTTATTCAACAAATATTGACTTGGAGGCATAGTCAGGATGGAATTGACTTCCACTGGGCAAGGATAACATGCAATCACTTCCCTTTGTGTTGTATCTCTCATCTCTGGTCCTCAGTCTTTGTTATAAGTTAGTTCTAAGTTCTGTTGCAGTCCCTTAGCAAACACACATTCTGCTATTTCTAGGTCTTGTACAGGAGTTGACACATATGGCTACAATACCAATTGAACCATCACAGAGAAGAATAATCCTAAAAGTCAAGACTCTAGAAACTATGGCATGCAAATATTGCTGTGTTGAAGAGTAGCTAATAATATGGGCTCTGGAGCCAGCCTGGGTGGGTTTGACAGGTGGCTGTGCCCCTCACTAGCTGCATGCACACGTGAAGTCAGACAAGTACCTAATCTCTCTGTAAAGGGAGCAAAATAATAGGAATTACGTCGTAGTGCTATTAGAAAAATAACAAGAGCTAATTTTAGTAGAGGTTAGAAGAGTAACCCACATTTAGTAATCACTCAATAAATGCTTGCTACTGTCATTATAAAGAATAGTAAATATTCCCACCCAAACTCCATTCTCTTTGTATAGTATGTGCATTAACTTTACCCTGTATATTTGAAAGAACTGTTTCATAAACCATATTTGGTGCCTTTGGGGGAAGTAATTCCAGAGTTGTTGCCATGAACATGGATAACTATTTTATATCCAGGGTAAGACGCCAACGTTATTTTTAACACTGAGATTTATAAAACACATTGGTTCTCTTATTCTGACTCCTTCTCCTCCTCATCCTGATGAGCATTTGCTGGTTCCTTTGTGTGTTCCAGGACCTGTTAAACTCCCTTTCCACTCTGGCTCCTCTTCCCTGGTTCTTGAACCAGGCTGCCAGGTTTTCCTTCTGGTTATTCTCCATCCTGTATGTGACAACTTGGAGACGTACTTAGCTCTCTGTGCTTCGGTGCACGTGCACCCAAGATGGGCATATTATTTGCACCAACATTTTAGGGTTGTTGGACCCGCATAGTGCTTGACACATAGTGAGTAAACTCCTGATAAATTTTAGCTACTGTTATTACCCAGAGATCCCAGGACAATTTCTGACACTGTAGGTGTTCAATTACAACTTGTTGACTTTATATTCTATGAGTAGCAGGAGCAAGGAGTCAGAAAGGGTGGATTAAGAAAAATGCAAAGAGTTCCATGAAGCTAAAGCATGTGTTGCACCAGTCAAAAAAAATTCCATTTCCCTCTTCCAGATGTCAAAGCACTCTCACTCCCAGGCTTTACCGGAAGGCTGGGGGCCTCCTCAGTTCACTTGGCGAGTAAATCCAATAAGCCACTTTAATTTGGAAAATTCCATTCAAGTTTCTGGTCTCTGGCTCTCCACATGTGCCCATGGGCTTTTCTGACAGCCTTGAATCCCACATGTTGAGGTCGGAGAGAGGAGGGAATGGGGGAAAAAAAGTAGAGGAAAGGTCAGAAATTTAAACTGAACTGTTTGGTAATAGAAAGTCCCTGTCAAGTCTCTTTAATTCTTTATTTGGATTCCACTGAGTGTGGTCCAAGAAGGAAAAAAGAAAAGGTTAAATCTCCCTATCAGATATGGAAAAGGAGCTCATCCAAGCAGCTTAAGGGACAGATTAACTCATTTGCATTTCTCAAGTGTTAATATACAGGATGGACTCCTCTTCAGAGGCTGAGGCACCCCCAGGCCTCCAGGAAGGGGCTGAGAGAGGAAATTGGCCCACTAGACAATTGCTAGATCCTGAAGGAAATGCAAGACATGGCCTCTGCCTAAGGATAGAACCAGGTCTCAGCTCTTTCACCCTAACTTCTTGGGGTTGGTCTCAGGACTCATTGAGAATGTGATAAAACTTTGCATCATTCTCCCAGGAAAATACTCACCTAGGCACAGATGGTGCCAATGAGGTTTGTGGACTTTGTGCGTCTCACTCACAGACTCTGAATGCCAAGTTGAGAATCTCCCATATATCATGTGATAGCCCCTTGAGACTTGTTTGCTAAACATGCTTCTTCCTGGCAGGCATGCTTCTCTGGAGCCAAACACTTTTTGTAACTAAGATTAGATCCAAAATTCAAAATATGTTTGTCAGTGGTCTGATGAGTCTGTGTTTAATTCAACAAAACAGCCATGTTTAATGGGAAAAAAAAACCCTGGTTCCTTTAGTAAATACTGGGTTCTGCTCTTAGCCCCAGCAACCCAGAGCTGTGTGATGTGGGGAAAGTCCCTTAGCCTTTCAGAGTTTTAACATCATCATGAATAAAATGGGGATTTACTAGCCAGCTGCCAACCTCCTCAGGTTTTTGCCAGGTTATATGATTTTTTTGTATGCCAACGTGATTTTTCAGTGGTGTAAAGGAATATACAAACATGAAAGGTTAGTGACAGCTTTGATATGCTGGACATGGAGATGCTGAGATGAGGTGGACATGGGTCCTTCCCAGCCTTGATGAATTCACACAGAATGAGGAGACAGACAAGGGACTCAATAACCACCGGCCCCCTGATAAAGAATTGATAAAGGCTCATGACACCTAAGAGGAGAGACAGCCATCCCTTCTGAGAGGATTGGGAAAAGCTTCCAGAGGGAGTGAAATATCTCCCTCAGTAAGATTAAGGCAGTAAGATAGCCAGATGAAAAATGTAAGGATAGGCTATTTCAGACAGAAGAATCAGCCTGTTCAGAAACAAATAGGAAAAAAAAAATAGATCCCGAGTATCTCAAGTCAGGCTGCTGGTGTGTCATGTTGGCACAAGTACTTAAAAGTGTTGCTGGGAATCTTGGGTTAAGCACAAACAATTAGAGAATGATTCGGGGCAAGGAGAATAGGGCTGAGAAAAGCAGAGGTTGGCTATTGAGAGCACTCATTTTTTTCTGTCTCTCAGGTCTCCCAATACTGATGCTCCCAACTTCCATTGAGGGGAGATGCTACAAATGGCCACACTTTTCCTCACATTTCAGAGTCTTCGTCCTTCCTTTGAGCTTGTTCCCAAAATTCTGAATTAGGGGAAGTGCTTACTTCTTTGGAATGTTGGGGACTCTGCCCCTAAGTGAGGGAGTGTTATAGGACAACTTGTGTTCCTCTAAAAGTTATGCTCAAGTCCTAGTCCCCAGTCCATGGATGTGACTATATTTGGAAATAGGGTCTTGGAAGATTTGATTGTTTAAGATTCAACCAAGTTGTATTAGGGTGGGTGCTAATCCAATATGACTGGTGTCCTTATAAGAAAAGAGATATTTAGACACAGAAACAGACAGATATGAGAGAAGAAGGTCATATGGAGACTGAAGAAGAGATTGGGGTGATGCAGTAGCAAGTCAAGAAACTCCAGGATTATTGGCAAATACTGGAAGCTAGAAGAGGCAAGGAAGGATTCTCCCCTACAGATAGTAGAGGAAGCATGGCCCTGCTGGCACCTTGATTTCAGACTTCTGGTCTCCAGAACTGTGAGATGATACATTTCTGTTGTTTTAAGTCACCAAGTCTATGGCACTTTGTAACAGTAGCCTTAGGAAACTAAGACTGATACCCAGGATGGATTTCAAGGAAAATGGCTTTTCTCTCCTCACAGAGGAAGCCAATCCAGCTCTCAGTTTAAAAAACATCCTCTCTGTGTGTATAGACTTTGGGAAGGCATGGCCTTACCAGCATCTTCATTTTGGACTTCTAGTATCCAAAACTGTGGGCCAAAAATTACTCTTGTTTAAGCCAACCAGTGTGTGATATTTGTCATTGTAGCACTGGCAAACTAAGACAGATGGAAAGTCACTAACCGCTTCTGGAAGTTGAGAGTATCCAGAATAAAGGAGATGGGATTCTGTCTTGACTAGCAAAGGGCTACACATTTACTTTCATGTTCCTAAAAACTTAATTTATTCATTAAACATCATTTGCAATGATATGATATTTTCTACTACAGCTGGGCTGTGCTTAGAAATGCAACTGCTGGGAACCAGCTGTGGCTCAATTGGTTGGGCTCTGGTTTACCACATGGGAGGCCCCAGGTTCGGTTCCCCGGGCCTCCTGGCGAAGGCAAGCCGCTGCACGATGAGCTGACCCAGCAGTGGGAGTAAAGCGGACATGGAAAAACACAAAAGCAAAGATGAATACAGTGAGCACAAGCAGCAAGAGGGGGATATATAAATAAATAAATAACAAATCTTTAAAAAAAAAAGAAATGCAACTGCTTTTATCTCCTAGAATCAATCCCACTTTGTTCACTAGCCCAAATTCCTAGTGATAAGAGAGAGAAAAAAATATTAACTTGTGAATTAAGCTGTTTCTCTCCTATTTTAAATAGTCTCCTTTGGGTCATTTCTTTGGGTCCTTTTGGGTAAAGACTCATTCCTTTAGGGGAGGATGTTGAATTTGATGGAACTGGTGTGATTGGATTCTCGGGGCACTTGCCAAGAGATGTGACCTCCAGAGGGTGTGCAGTTCATCTTGCCAGGTTCCTGGCATCAAATTTTTTACCTCACTAAATCTATTGCTGAAATTACTGCAGCTGCTTTAACCCAGAGCACGACATTTCTGGCTAAACAATGTTCAGAGATTACACAGGAGACTCAGTCCCCTGCCAACTATACACTCCACCTGCTAACCATATCCTCGAGCCTCCAGAGAGAATTCTGGAGCACTCTTGACTTGTTCTGTTCAGGTCCCCAGTGTTAGCTAAGAGACTAAATCTTTTCAAGACTCACCACCTCTTAACAGACAGGTTGACTCTCAGTTGTATTTACCATAATGTGAAGTGGAAGTGCTGGTATCTCTTCCCATTAGGCACTCAGGAAAACCAGGGAAGCTCTGCCTTATCTCATCTCTGCTGACCTACACCCCATACACTTCAATTTCTTACTGTTACAACCATCTCATGATTTAGGCACTACTCTATGAAAGTCTCTCAGACTAATGCTAACAATTCCTTCATCCTATAAGCTCTGGAGTCTCAGCCTTAGTGTGATGTGGGACCAAGAGATTCATGTCTTAGGCTTTGTTTCCTTCTTTCACTCCTTCTGTACCCCTTACAGTATCAGAAGAAACGGACCTATCTCCTGTCTATCTGCTATAAAGGTTTTCTATGTCGTGTCTTTCTTACCCAATCTGTGGTTAGTAGTTAAATTCATTTACATGAATTCCCATTTCTATATTTTAATATATGAAGTGAAGATTTTAGAATTTTCTCTTTATGATGCCTGGCTTTGAAAAAACATTATATCACTGTGGCTTCAATAACAACTATAAAAATCCCATTTGACATCTAAATATTAAGAATAATTTTCTGTTCTAGGTGGTATCTGACCTCCCCTTGAAATACTGAAATCCAATGCTTCCTTCCAGGGTGGCTAAGCACATGGGTAATGCCATTCTTAAAGGAAAAAACATGCAATTACTTAATATTTCAAACACCTTATCCCTAGTATAGAGCCAATAAATATCAGTGTCTATTATTTTCATTATTGTTATTCTTGTCTATCCCCCATATCCTTGGTGTTACTTCATGTTAATAAAGTTCCTGTTCTTTTATGTAGTTCCAGAACCTTCTGCCAGGCCTGCCCATATTTGACTCCCAGCAAGTATAGAAGGAAGAAAAGAAGGGAACAAAGGAGAAGGGGAGAGAGAAAGAAGGAATGGAGGGAAGAGGAAGAGAGGAAAGATAGAAGGAAGAAGGAAGGGAGGAAGGGAGGGAAGGAGAGAAGAAGGGAGGAAACATGAAATGGAGAGAGGGCAGGAAGGAGAGAGACAGAAGGAGAAAGTAGCACCGTATAACCACAATAACAGGAAATACTAGATGGAGTAGAACAAGTGACCGCTGAAGTGCCGAATGAGATCTTCAGCTCTGCAGACCATGGGCACTACTTCTACCAGCTGTTGTCTCATTGTCCAGGGCTGCATGGTCACCAGCTCCTTATGGAGATCACTGGGCAGCACCCGCCCAGAGGGTCAGTCCTACCCCAAGCCCTAGGCCAGTTTCTTCTAATGCAGGCAAGATCTATTAACTGCATGATCCCCTCCCAGGGGGACTCAGTGTAGTCACTACTCAGACTGGAGTCCATAATTACTTATTGATAAGTTGCTTCCCAATTCTCCTTAATTGCTCATCATAGGACACCCATGTCAGGCCAAGGTTCAGTTCTCCTCAGCCAGCAGGCTGGCCAAGGCCCAATCTCTGCTGTTACATTAGAGTTACTGCTATGTATTGAATGTCTCCCAGGGGTCCAGAAACCAACCATACTTTCCTTCATTTATTCTTCACAGAAACTCTATATACTACATTTGTTCCTCCATTTTACAAAACAGGAAATAGAGTCTCAATAAAAGAAATTACTTTTTCAAAATAATTTCTTATGCTTAAGCATAGGAACCATGATCTAAAGAACACAACCCTGATTAATTAAATTCCAGAGCCAGGGCTCATTCTATTACCCTGTCCTGCTCTCTCCTTAGCTTGAAGTTCCCAAATTCCCCTCTAGATCAGAAGTCCTACACCTCACCTACCCAGGTATTTGTGTCCTGGACCACATCTCCACTTGACTGGGAGCTCTATGGAAGGGATTTCCTGGGACTGGGCTCTACCACCCATTGGCTTGTCTTGAATGCCTAGTATCCACCTGTTGATTAGTTTAACCTTACATGAAATTGTTGCTAATGATGCCCCTCTCCCCAAAATGACTTCTCTAGCCAGGTCAGCCCCAGCTCCCCCAACCCCACTCCCAGTGAGGAGGTTAAGGACTATTCTAATATCTCTGTCATGGGGCTAACCTGGATGGAACAGCCAGCCTTGAGCTCTCACATTAGATATTGCAATGACAGGACACCTTTCTCTGGTATAACCTGCTCATGAAATCCTTTATAACTGATGATGACCTTAGTTTTGCAACAACAAAAAAAATGAAAACCACGTGGAATTTTTCAGGCAAGAAGGAAAAACTATAGGGAGATGTGACTTACATAATACCCAAGAAAATATTCTACCCAAAGCCATTTCCAGGAGGATATTGAACTGTTCTTTTGTTGCTGCTTCTGTGCACATTGACCTTCCAATCACTTTGAATATTCAAAGAATCTGGAATTTCTTAGGCAAAGAGGGCCCTAGTGGGAAGACAAAAGGGAGCCTGCTCTGGTTCCAAAATATCTTTCCCCAAGTTCATACACTTTAAAAAGACTGAATTCACCAAGTCTATAGTAACTTTTACTTTGTGCCAGCACAGATTTAAGTGTTGTGAGGGTTCTAAAGACAAGGAAGATTACTGTCTTTGGGGGTTTCACTGTCTTGTAAGGAGAATGACACATGAAAATTAAGCATAATTAAGTCAAACACAAGCACAGTGGGAAATGTTATAATGAACCCACAAGTGCTCACTGTAGGAGGGACAAAAGAAGAAGTTGCACATAAGACAGGGAAAATTGATTCTACCCAAAAGAATTAAGATGAGCTTTTTGGAGGAAAAAGCATTTGAACAAATACTTGGAGGATTGGTATGGTTATGTTGAGTAGTAAAGGGGCATGGGATTAGGGATGGCAAACGTGGACTACGGAACAGTGTGAAGAAATTTGATATCATAGGTTGTGCCAGTGTTCTGACCAGTAACCCTCAGCGTCTTCCATTTCCATGCTTTCCAGATCAAATCTCAACTGCCACACACTGGACAGTTCTTTCCTATGGGACAGGACAAGATTCCTGGGAATTAAGTTCCCCTGGGACCATCCCTTAAAAAATGACTAATAAAAATTAGTGGATAAAACACTTAGCTCCCTGTTTTAGTTTGCCAAAGGGCTGCTGATGCAAAGTACTAGAAATGGGTTGGCTTTTATAAAGGGGATTTATTTGGGGTAAAAGTTTACAGTTTGGAGGCTGTAAAATATCCAAATTAAGGCATCATCAGAGGTGCTTTCTCACCAAAGTTAGCTGCCACATGTTGACGCAAGATGCCCACAAATCTCTGCCAAGGTTTAAGCTCAGCTGAGGACAACCAGGCATAGAATTTGTCTTTTTTCCAGTCCTCCCCTATCAGTCTTGGTTGCTCCCCATTCTTCCTGAGTTCAGCTACAAGCTATTGGGTATATGGTTTGTCTCTCCCCAGGCCGCAGCATCTTGAGTCTCTCAGGGGATTCTCTTCTTGCAGTTCAGCTGAGGGCAAAACTGGAGTTTTTGCCTCACATGGTAACATTAAATACAGCAGCTTCCTTTTTCTTTGTGTCTGCCTCCATTTTTATCAGATCCAGCAAGAGGGCAGAGACTCAACCTGAGTCATGCCTCACTGATGTAGTCCAATTGAAAGGGCCTCACACACCCAGGAATGGATTAGCTCACAAGTATAATATTTCTTTTTGGGGGATTCATAAAATAGCTTCAAATTGCCACACTCCCTTACCCCTCAGGGAGGATAATACTAAGGTTCTTGTCCATACTCTTTCCCAGAATTCTCCAGTAGGATTCAAAGGACAGGGTTAACTGTCCCGGTAAAGTACCTTTTATTAACTTGCAGTTCTTCCTTTCTCATTTTCCTTACCTTTACCAAAATTTCCTGGAATTGCCTCCTTCAAAACAAACTTGTAATGTTTTGACAGTTTTATCTAATTATGAATTCCAAAAATATAAATGGAATCATGCTTGTAAACTGATCTGTTCATCTGGGTATGATTGGGTTATGGTTAGGGTGTTGACTGGGCTGCATCAGTAGGTGGGTGTGGTCTCAAGTATAAAAGGCAAGGCCAAAGACAGAGGGAGCAGATTTGAGAAGCAGATTTTTGAGATGCAGTCCTGATGTTGGAGAGGGCCGTTCGCCTGATAGTCTACAACTGACCTTGTGGAAGAAGCACTAAGCCCGGAGAGAAACACAGCCCCGGCAAGAGAGGAACCCAAAAAGCCTGAACCCTGGAAAACGTCAGCAGCTGTCTTGCTCCAACACATGGAATTTGGTGAGGGAAGAAACTTATGCTTTGTGGCCTGGTAACTGTAAGCTTCTACCCCAAATAAATACCCTTTATAGAGACCAACCAATTATTGGTATATTTTGCGAAGGCACCTCTTTGGCTGACTTATACACAACTTAAACTCAAATCCCTGATCTAGCAACTGCTTTTGAGAGACTCCAAATCAAGAGGATAGGAATGTGATGCATAAAGGGGGAACAATTCTGGATTAACTTACCAAGCAGGGTAAATTTTGATCCTTGGCTGTAGAGGAGCCTCAAAAGGATTTTGAACAAGAGAGTGACAGGGTCTGGTAAACACATTAGGTTTTAATAGTGAACCATTCTTCCAACTTGTTTGGAACATTTTGTTACTCTATTTGGAAAATAATCAACCTACCTATTCCCATGATGTTCAACTGAAAAAGTCCTATGTATCACCATGACCGTTTATAGACCTTTTGAATGTTGGAGCCAGAAGGGTCTACCTAATCATTTCCCTCTTCTTAACCTCTTGTTAATCCAGCTCCCCAAGTGGTAAAATCTCTATGGAAAGTCATAATAAATGTTTGTCTGACTTCAGAAGGTCAGAAGAATCACGTAGAGGTCTACTGAAGGAATCTTTGAAACTGACTGTCTTTTTGAATGCAGAAAAGGCATGTAATTTCTCTGTTCTTCAGTTTCTTGATATGGAAAAGAAGATAATACCCTATTTTAAAATAAAATATTGAAAAAGACATATCTTTTTAGCAATTGGCATGAGAAATCTTCTGTATGGTGAAAACAACTTTATTGACAAAATAACTTTAATAAACTGACCAAGTGATAGAAGTCCAGCTTGTATTAGTGCTTCGATTCATTTGGTAAGAGGGAAGTGATTGTGCTCAAGTAAGGAAAACTTGAAGGATAGAGGGTCCTACAAGAGGGAAGAATGCAAGAATTGAGGAGTCCTGATTGCCGACAGGGTTAAGGAAAGAACTTAAGTGAGATTGGCAATGTCTAATGGGTATTTATTGAGTTGTATGCTATGTGGTATATAAAGGAAATTCTCTCCTTTGCCCCCTCTATGAAATATTCAGTAAAACAACACTATTCATGAGCATGTATGATAATTTATATTTAAAACTTACTGGTTTCCAGATACTATCTTAAATGTCTTACATTTATTGTCTCATTTTATTTCATTTAATTATCACAATATGACGAAGTAGTAGCAATGTTTTCATAGAAACATATTTTTTGTGGTAGATGCAAAATAATGTTGAGCCTGTTTCAAGGATGGTACATAGGAAAAACAGATATTACCTGTGGTAGTTTGAAGCATGTACCATTACTAAAGACATGTTCTTAATCTTAATCTACATTTCTGTGGGTGTGAATTCATTTATAAATAGGACCTTTGAAAATGTTATTGTTAGTTAAGGTGTGAAGTCATTTGCAAATAAGAACTTTCAAGATCCTATTTAAGTGTGGCCAAACTGAATCCAGACAGTTCTCAATCCACCTTATGGGAAGCCTCATAAAGAGAATCTGGAAGACAAGAAGGACACAGAAAGAGACCAAGGACATCACCCTGTGATGAAGGATTGTGATCATCAGAACACCACTGACCTCAGGAGAAAGTGTGGCTGTGTTGACAATGTGATTTTGGACTCCTGATATCTAAAACCATAAGCCAATAAATTCTTGTTGTTTAAACCAAGCTATTGTGTAGTATTTGTCATAGCGGCTCTGCCAAACTAAGTCATTGACTATAGGTACAGCTGATAATATGACTTATACTTTAAGCTGTTTAGAGGATTAAAAGAGCTAATTTAGATAAAGCACTAGGCTCACTTTCTTACTATTCATTGGTCTTAGTTCTACTACATATAATCATCCAACTTCTCTTTCACCTGATTGTCTTTCATATAGCTAAACTCAAGTCATCTGGTATACCTCATCTTCTATTCTCAAAGAAAATTGTACCTCTTGCTCATAGGACAGTGGATATAGGTATAGAAGGATGGATGACACTCATACATGCAGTCTGAGAGATGATATCCCAATAAAGTAATTTCACTATTAGTCACTGGGGCAGGGGACCACAAAAGTAATTCACTGACTGAGAGTAAACAGTCAACTGGTGATATAGCTTTTAAAATACCCTGTAGAATTTCAGTCCTTGTTAATTTGTAACTTGGTTATGGCAACATTTGACATGAAGTATATGCAAAGATGGGACATCCAACAGAATGCAGAGAAAGCAAAACAGTGAAATTTGTGCTCATTTCCTGAATAGGACTTCCATAATTTTTATTGTTTTCTCAAGTATGCTCCTAACTTGATCTTCTTCAGGTGATTGGAAAAGAATAAGATCCAGATATGTTCTTTGGCTGCCCAGAAAGAATGTATAAGTTTCTCTCCACTCTGGAGTGAAAACCATTAAAGGAGGGAGCGGTGATTCATTTGTTGGGCTACAGAAATTTATAATTTTAACTGTGAGGGATTTGCTATCTTCATTTCTTTTTGGGTTTTAGAGAGGAGCAATTACAAATTCCCAGAGGTCTTTCATTTTGAATTACTAAATGCAAAATTGCTCTGTAATTCAGTTTTATGGGCTATAGGAAAAAAATGTGCACAAATGAAAAGCAAAACAAAAAACAGTTCTTTTAAGTATTTTCTGGGCCATGCTGTGTGATGTTTGATATATATATGATAATTAATATGTAGTATTTTATAGCTTGTAAAGTTGAATAAAATGAACGTTTATTGAGTATCTACATTTTTATGGACATATCACATATATAAATGGAATTTTCAACAGGTTCTGTTGAGTTCCAGCTTGGTCTGAGGCTTTCCTCTCATGCTCTCACTTACCTCAAGGTGTCCATAAGGGTTACAGAGTGTCCAGAGTTGATTGTGTATGGTCCCCATGTGATGGATTTTTGAGGGAGTCCACAATTCAGGTCCACATTGCCCTTTCATCCACAGATAGAAATTTACACCCCATGTCACTTCAATGACTCTGTTCCCTCCATCCTTTCTTTCTGCCCCTGCCATCCATCCCTCTGTCATCTCTCCCCCATATTCCAGCTCCATTCTTATCAAGATTTTGAAATGTGATATTGGAAATATACATGTGTCTCCCATTTAGGTTAGTAATTTCCTTGAGACTTATATTTTCCTTTGTGGTATGCTATGAGTACCTTCAGCATATTAGTGAGAACAGAGGATATGTGAGATTCACAAGATATAACTTAACACTTTGCAATATAACTTGTCAAAAACATACAATCTCACTTAATTTTCACACTATCATGCAAATTAGAAGTTATTATCCTCATTTTACATATTAGAATATTGAAACGCAGCAATAATGATGATGGTAGGCTTAAACTCAAATTCTCTTAATCGGGGCATTCACTTTTTCACTGCTTCACTACAATTTGACCCATAACCAATGCACCCTTACAGAGTGAATCTTACAACCAGTTTTAACTAAGGCTTTAAATATCTTTCTTCCCTTGTGGAGATATTGAAATTGTGAGAAGCAGGAATTGCTGGACCAGCTTAACCCCAAAACACAGTCATCTCTTTGTGCCAAAATGCTAGGTCATTGTTGTCTCTGTGCAGTAAAGGTTTATTTTAATCTAATACTAATAGTACCAAAAAATCCAAAACATAGCTACTAAAACTAATAAATGAGTACAGGAAGGTGGTGCGATACAAGATTAATATACAAACATCAGTAGTGTTTTATCACACTACTAATGAACAATTTGAAGAGGAAGTCAGGGAAAAAATTCCATTTACAATAGAAAATTTAAAAATCAAATACCTAGGGAATTAACATAACCAAGACCATAAAGGACCTGTATTCAAAAACTTAGAAAACATTGCTAAAATAAATCAGAGGTGACCGGAACAAATGGAAGGACATTCCGTGTCCATGGATTAGAAGACTAAATACTGCTAAGATGTCGATTTTAACTGAATTGACTTACAGATTCAACACAATCCCCAAAATAATCCCAACAGCCTTTTTTACAGAAATGGAAAAGTCAATTATCAAATTTATTTGGAATGGTAAGGGGTCCCAAAGAGCTAAAAATATCTTGAAAAAGGATGAATTTGGAGGATTCTCACTTCCTGACTTTTAAAGCATATTATTTAGCTACAGTGGTACTTGCATATAGACATATTGACCAATGGAACTTAATTGAGAGTTCAGAAATAGCCCTTCTCTCTCTATGGTCAAATGATTTTTTTGATGAGGTCATCAAACCCACCCAGCTGGGTCAGAATAGTATGTTCAAAAATGATGCTGAGAGAACTGGATATCCACAGATCCAAGATCTTCTGGTAGATGGTTTCTTAAACCATATACCCACAGGACAACGAACAAAAGAAAAGATAAATAAATGGTACTTCCTCAAAATTAAACACTTTTGCCCTTCTAATGATTTTGTCAAGAAGGTGAAAAGGCTGTCTACTCAATAGGAGAAAGTGCTTGAAAATCATGTATCCAATAAGGTTTTGATATCCATGTTACATAAAGCGATCATACAACTCAACAATAAAAAGACAAGAAACCCAATTAAAAATGGGCAAAAGAATTGAGTAGACATTTTTTTCAAAGAGGAAATACAAATGGCTAAAAAGCACATGAAAAGATGCTCAATATCACCAGCTACTAGGGAAATGCAGATCAAAAGTACCATGAGATATCATTTCAAACTGTGAGCCACTGAATATATACTTCGGATGGATTGTACAAGGCTGGGAACCATATAACACAGTGAACCCTATGGTGAATAATGGACTATGTCTAACAGTACAAATATGAGAATGTTTTCTCATGAACTATAATTACAATACTAATACATGGTGTTAATAATAGGGTGATTTGTGAGAAAAATACACCAAATTTAAGATATGGACTATAGTTAGCAGTAATATTTTGATGATGTTCTTTCATCATTTGTAACAAATATTCCACAACAATTCAAGGTGTTGCTGGTGGTTTGCTATATGGGAATCCTGTACCACATGCATGATTTTTTTGGTAAACTCACAGCTTCTCTAATAACAAAAAAAAGAAAGAAAGAAAAAGTTTTTTCTTGATGGACTCCTTAAAATATTTTTTGGCTCTTTGCTGCAGCATGGTCTATTAGCCATCACCATTTTCTCCTGTCGCTCAAGGCATTCATTGCCACACTGACTTTGCTGTCAGTATGGCAATTTTGTCCACCTTGCTTTGATGACTAAGTACTATCACCTGGCCTTTGCTACTCCAGAGCCCAATCATCCTTCATACAAGCGAATCTGGGGCCATGGGAACACCTCCCAAAGTCAGCTGTGGCCCACAGAGGACAGCCACCATTATGCTTCTCCCTGTCCCCAGTGCATTCCTTAATGCTTAGTGATGTGCACCTCTTTAATTACACATTTGAAAATGGAGTCACAAGACCAAACCCTCTTAAACATTACAAATACTTAAAATATCAAATATGTACAGACTTCTTAATGCAGAATTATTACTTTATAATATTAATTCATAAATTTTATTCTTTTAAAGACTACTTTAACTGCAGTTTATGCAGTACATCAGGGCTTCACAACTTAAAAAAGGGTTAGTCTCATAATCCTTGACGCAACGCAATGCCACTCCTTGACCTACTCACCTAAGTCACCTGGCACTTATTGTGATTTGATTCTGCACTTTGGGGCTCCAAATGTAAAAAGATGTATTTTCCTGCCAACTTTGTAGATACAATATAAGAAGTTAATGGGCTTCTGCATTCTTTTTATGTGCAGCCTATAACTTACTGAAATAATAGCCAATTGAAGTTTGAATCTCACTCATGGCTTTACCTGACTATTGCTTAGAACATCAAGTGTTTCTCCCTGACATCTACCACTGGAAATGCAGACTTTTCCCACAACTGCCATGTTTGATTAGAGGTAAAGCTAATTCTCATTTATGCCATTTCCCCATCACAGCAGATTCCTAAGAGGACATATTCGTAAATACATGTGTGTGCACACGCAAACATTCTGCTATTTATAAACAAATTTTTATTTTCTTCTCTATTCCCCTCCCACCCTTCCACCACCCTTTCCTTTCTTCCTTCAAAATGCTTAGCACTGAGGCTGACCCACTATAAGTACCCAATAAATACTTCTTGACTGACTGATTTACTGGGCAAATTCCGATATTGATTAAGATTTCCTTTTTGGTTTTCCCCCTTAAAAAAAATCACAAGTGAACATTTAAGCATCCGAAAGCAGCTTTGAAAGTCCAGTTGTCAATACAATCCTATCTCAACAACTTCATGCTATTTATAAGCTGGGAAAGTCTAAAATACAAAGCAGATTCTGTTAGATGGCTAATGGGACAAAAATTACAGTCACAGTGAAAACTTTAACTTAGAATCCCAGATTTGGAGATAATTAAAATCACAGCTTGAATGCTGCAGGAATTACTATTTGAATTTAATTTACTATTGTGTGTAATGTAAGGGCTGATTACTTTCCGCTCAGCATTTTCAACTTTGATGTAATTTCCTTTTTGTGAGTTAAATTTACTTAAGTGTCAATATTTTGCAATTCAAAGTACCAATTAACTTTATGTATTTTTTCCCTAATAATAGCAGCATCCAACAAAATTGTAGATGTTCAGTTGTTCTGAACATTTTGGACTTGAATTTTATTTTAGTAACATGTGTCTATCAAGATCAAGCAAACTCAGAGTGTTCCTTAGACCAAAAGCTTTAATTAGCAAGTGAGTCCTTCACAATGTTGGTTTTATTCTTGAATGCTTCCTCCAATTTATCTGAGAAAACAAAGTGGCACACTCAAAAGAACATGGGGTCTAGAGAACACTGGATTTGGAACCAAGCTGTCTGTATGATATTGGGCAGGGTATTTTAAACTTTCTTAGTATCTTCAAAATAAAGATAATAATAATATAATAATAGTACTTATTGAGTGCTTTCTATGTGTCAGGCTCTATTCTAAGTACATTTCAAACATCATAATTTTATAAAAACCCCATCTTACCATTTTGAAGATAAAGAAAATGAAACTTAAAGATATTATGAATATGTTCAGATCACAGGCTAGTAGAGAGTAAAACCCTGATCCAAACTCATTAAATAGAGCTTGCTCTGAACCCTTTCTCAATATTGCCTATTGCATTTGAATTTTGCTTTGTTTGCCCATCTGTAGTCCCTTAACTTGGGTTTAAGAAATAACTTGGGTTTAAGAGCAATTGCACACTTTAAACACCTGGTACATAGAGAACCTTCAATTATTATTACTCTCCCCTTTCCCATTACACATGGAAACCACAGAGAGGGGATTTCGAGTCATAAAATAAGGCTTCTTCGGAGTTAGAAAGCATTGGGTCTATTCTTGGCTTTACCACTGACTGACAATTTGTTTGGGGGCAAGTTGCTTAACTTAAATCTCCCCATCTATAAGGCTGAAGGGGTTAAATGAAAACCTGTGTGTATAGGGTCTGACACTCAGTTGGGTCCCCAAACAAAGTAAGTCCCTTTCCTTCTATTCCCCTTTTCTTCCACCTTCTTGTCACTGCCACATCTTGTATTGCAACATGTCAATGGGAAGTCCATACCCAAGTTCCATATTTAGTTTGGGTTCCATGTAGACAAACTAGAGGATATTCACGAAGGAAAGACCTGGATGGGAGCCACAGCAATGCTGCTGGCACTATACTAGCACTAACTCAGTCAATAATAATAATAATTTATTAGAGCCTATTATACATTGATCAATATTTATAACAACTTTGAAATATTATATTATTCTTCCCATTTACAGATGAAAAACTGAGGCTCAGAGTTAAGATGCTTAGCCAAGTTTACATGGTTGGAAGTAATGGATCTGAGAATCTGGCTTACTCCAAAGCTTGTGATTTTTCCATCATCACGTGTGCCACAGAAGCACAGTTGAAGGAACTTCAGAAGATTTGGGAGTGAGGGCCCATAGGCATCATCCTGAAATAGAAAACTTGGCAAGCAGAAGTAGGACTAATCTTGTTTTGTGTGACTCCACAGTAAATAATACATGCAAACAGTAAGTTCAATCAATGAGAGAAAAACTGTCTAAATACCATCAAGGATTTGCTTTTTGTCAAAGCTGGCTGAAGATAAAATGAGTGATAATGGGAACAAGAATGGCCAGGGATGACTTGCCTCAGTGGATCCATGAACAAACTGGCATTTATATTACCATGAAGCTGAGAACAAACTACCAGGAAAGTAGCAGAATCAAGATAAGGATCCTAAAGGAAAGGCTCACAGGAGAAAACAGGCAAAAAGGAGGGAAACTCAATCCCCTTCAGAGATTAGTTTGGGATTCCCAGAGTCACCAGAGAAGAAAAAGGAGCAGACTATTGTGTTTTGCCCAGAATGCTTTCCTTATTTGAGCAAGATCATCCTCCTCCTTCAAAGTAACTGTTCCTCCTTCCACTCCTCCTATTTGACAAATTATAGTACCTCACTCCATGGGCATAATCTATTGACTGAGGGCTGGGCAAGTAGCTCCAGACAAATCACTTAGAGGCTACCTATGGGACATTTTTTAAACCAGAATGAAGAAAAGAGAAGTGATGTAACTGAGAATGTTGAGGTACAGAAGCTGTTGACAGCCTAGGTTGCCCTGCAGGTGTGGGGGATCCTTGTTCAAATATGGTTTGCAGATCTTATGTCTATACCACCAATTTGATTTGGTCCCTGGGCAGCATAGGGATTTATTGTTGAGGATTTAGAATAATAAGTAGTGAAGAGATACTTTATTATCCAATCCATATACATGAAGATTCCTTATGGTCTCCAGGCACCATCTCTTCCCATTTAGGTCCAGGCACCTTCTCCACACTGAGTCATTCATCATGCTGTCAATGAACTCTGGCTTTCGACAATCTCAACGGCTCTTCCTGTGCTATGTCAATGTCAAAAACAAATGCAAGTCTTACCCAGTGAATGCAAGAAAATGTGAATTCGTTTTCTGGTCATGTGAAAGTTACCATTTTATGGCTTAAACATAGAAAAACACATCTCCTAACATGTCTTCTCTTGAGTTGTCTACACCATAATCACTGCATTTCTACAATGTGACCTCTTTCAATGATGAGTGTACCCTACCTTGCTCACACTGGTGAGAGAAGGAGAGGTGAGAGGCCATGGCAAGAGCCAGAAAAGGGCGCCATTCATGGATGGAATATCTAGCCCTAATCAATCAAGTCTTAAGACTGAACAAGAAAAACTTTATGGCATTTTGTCTATTGGAGGTAAGATGAGGAATC
>PVKH010003459.1:0-24940 GCA_004027955.1 Chaetophractus vellerosus
TCAGGCATGATGTAAAAATACTCGAAATACTCCTTCTGCCAATCTGTTTCATTCTGGATCCCAAATTGAAGCATTTTTATCCTTTGAGACTCTGGACCCAGACAGAGAATTTATGTAAGCCCACCTTTTATGGGCAGAACCCCTAACCTTTGTTTTCCAGGAAAAACAGATGTGTGTTGTGTATGTGTTGGGTGGGTGTGGGTGGGAGTATAAAGACAAATGCAGGGGGCTGGCTGTAGCCCAGTGGATAGGGCACTGGTTCACCACATGGGAGGCCCTGGGTTCGGTTCCTGGGGACCTCTCCAAAGCGGGCAGACTGCCTTGAGAAGGGTGAGTCACCATGGGTGGGGCAGAGCCGCCGTGGGCAGGGTAAAAACAGCCGCCACGGGCAGGGCAAAGCCACCACAGGCAGGGCAAGTCACCCGCAAAATGGAGCAGATCCGCCCATGAACGGAAGCGGAGCCGCCTGCGCTGTGACCTGACTTGGTGCCTCGCCGCACTGGGTGGAGACAGAGCGGACACAGAAAAACGCAGAGAAATGAACATAGCAAGAGCAAGCAGAAAGGGGGGGATATGTAACCAAAAAAAAAAAAAAAAGACAAATGCAATAAGCAATAAACGTCCTAATGCCTCATATCTTTCCGGTCCTTACCCTTCTTTGAAAAAGAATTACATCAGACATCAGTTGATATTTACTTCAATTTATAATCAAACAAAATAGATGTATCCAACATATTCATATCTACCCTAGACTATAAAGTGAAAAATATAATCACCCATTCATTTGACTTTAAGTACAATAAAAACAGAAGCATTCAACGAACCTCCAACTCAAATAAAAAAGTCCATGTCAGACAAATGATGTAGTACGAGAAAGTTAAAGAGGGGTTAAGAAATCAAGGGGAAAAATTACATGATGGCAAAGAGAAAAGGAAAAAGAAATGAAAGCAGATGAAAATTTGGAAAGCAAGTCTTCTATAAAATACATCCTACCTACATCATGGGGTTGTTTCCAGAAGTAACTGAAGAAATGCAACATTTAGCTAGTGGTCAGAGCGAAGTAGATGTTCCATACATATTAGCTATTAGCACTAATTAGTATACTTAACATATGTGTATTATAAAAATCTAAAACATTTACAGAATTTACATTACTACTTTAACATAATTTCATCTTTCATCTTCTAAAAATCAATTATTCTAGGTTTCAAATATTTTCCATGTTTCTATTCTTTAAAATTTGTGAGACTGGTCACTAAGTTTATAATGTAAAAAATAATAGAAAAAAAAACAAAAATGTAGGAACATTCAATCCATTTCATGAGATATAGTAGTAATTGTTTGCCCAACTCTTTAAATCAATTTTTTTCCTATATAAGCAAAGTTGGATCGATACCTTTTTTTTTTAAAGATTTATTTTTATTTATTTATATATCCCCCCCTTGTTGCTTGTGCTTGCTGTGTTCATTTGCTTTGTGCTTTTCTGTGTCTGCCTGTCTCTCCCTGCCAGGTCATCCTGCTGAGTCAGCTCACCGCCCGGCGGCTTGCCTTCACAAGGAGGCCCCAGGAACCAAACCCAGGGCCTCCTATTGGTAAACCGGAGCCCAACCAATTGAGCCATAGCCCGTTCCTGATACCTTTTTTTTAATGTCCTACTCAAACATGGTTTTGGGTGACCCAGGATTCCAAGAAAAACATTCCAAAGCTTATACTCTTATCTGACTCTTCCTCTTTTCCTACTGTTTTATATCCAAGATATAATTCACAAAATCAAAATTCTCACTTTGCACAAGTAGTCATCTTAAAAGGGGAGCAACCTAATCATTCTTTCAGAGCAGTTACCATCCTTAAACTTAAACTTACACCATATTACAACTGGACTTTTTTTAGTGAGGGTGAGCTCTGAGGATAGAAACCATATTTTCTTCTTTTATATCCATCACAGTAACCAATTCGACCCTGTCCATAGAACAGATAATCAATAAATATGACTTAATGAATAATGTGTTTACTAAAGAGAGGGCAAGAAGTAAAGGTTAATTTCAAAGGTTTATCCAGTTTTGGATTCATAATGAGAATTCACTGAACCTTTTGGGTTTCATTTTTTTCACTATGATTGAAATGTCAATACAAGCTGAACAGTCTGCTAACAATCTGAAAAGAAAATATATTACCATGATTAGACAGGGAAACTGGAAGCGATTTTCTCCTGGGTTGGGGGTTTAAACAAACAGGAAGCCCTGTTTAGGATTTGTCTTCATCATCTTTCACCACAAGTCAGCCTGATTTCCTGATGAAGAAATGTGGAGCTGCTTTCATATACTCAACCAAATTAGACAGAAATGCCAACCCAGCAATCTCAAACTTTAAATTCAGGAGCTATTGAGTGAGCACCCCATCTCCATCCTACCACAACTCTCTAAGTAAACCTTTCTTTCTTAATTTCTATGAGCAGTGAGCAGAAAATGGGTCTTTGCTGGTATCTAACCCTATATTTAAAGGATCACATTTTTTCTACATTGAGCCTCAAGAGAGTATGAAGAAAGACGTATAATAGAGAACAATAATTAATAATCACAGATCCCTTAATGTGTTTGCTACTCAACAGTAAATAAGAATGTTTTCCTAGAGCTACTTGAAAATATTATTTATGAAATAAAACTTTAAGACTTTCTCTCAAAATCTTGTAGTCATTTCAGGGTGGAAATTACATAATATTTCACAATTTGTCTCTATCCTTTTTATCTTAAAAAATATTCCTTGAAGTTAGCAATTTAGTCTTAAAGCTCAAATGTCATGAAACTTTTGAGTTTAAACTATCATTATTAAAACTTTAAAAATAGCAATTTTTAGGGCAAAGTAAAACTTGAGGATTTTTAATTCAAACAAGTAATTTTCTACTAAAATATCAAGATGAATGGACAATTCTCTATTCATCCAGAAAGCTAATCCAGAAATTTGAGGACGTTCCAGAAGATATGAATTACAAAATGACTCATATTTTATCTTATAAATTAAGCAGAAATATACAAATCAGGACTCTTATTATTCTAAAAATCATAATGACTTTTCAGTTGACAAAACAGATTTTATTTAAGAGAGCTAGATATACTTATTATTTCACTTGACTAATTTGCAAGACCTGCTCTTACTATATTTCCAGATATGATTTTTTCCAAGGATCTATTCTTCTAATACTCTTGAAAATTTTTGATTAATATAAAAAAGGAAGAGGTATTAACATACAAAGAGTGAAATCAGAGCAGATTCATCAAATATGGTTTGTACCCGACTTATAACAATAAACATCTGCTACTTAAATATATCTTGACTCAATTAAATTCTAGAAGTCATTGTTTAATGTTGGAGCCCAGAGGAAGCCAATGGAGGCAACCACCACATCACATACATTCCAGATGTTTCTTGAACCCACAGTTCCCTCCCCACTTTATCACCCTATGACAACCACCATTCATTCTTTTGTGCTGCTATTCAAATTGCACACATAATATTCATAAAAAGGAAGTGAAGTAGAAAAAGGAAAATAAACTTGAACAAAGACATGTAGTTTATTTTCTGTCCAAGAAAATAAAATATGCATTTATTGAGAAACATATTAATGAATTTCCTTAGAATGACGCAACGCTTCAGAAAACATCACAGGACTCATCACCATGGGTGGTAGGATGCTGAGTTTCCCACAGGAAGCAGCTCAGGTAATTGCTTGTTTGTTTTTGCACTGAAAGGCCGTCTATCATGTGTCTACAGGTTTCTTCTATCAGAAAATCTGCTAGCCTATTTTGTTTCAGGCATTTCATAGACATGTGTCTCATGTGTTTAGAAAGTCCATCATCTTAATAAGCATTCTGTGTTCTGTAGAAGAAATAAGTAAATGGGAAATAAATGCTGTTGGCAAACAAGCTATATTACAAGACAAGAAAAAAAGTCTACAAATACTATAAAGATATGATTACCAAGTAAGGAAATGCAATTGCTTCTGGAAAAAAAGTGCAAATAGGAGAAGGGTTAGATTATCTGGCCAGTTAAGTTGTCTGGAAGAAATTCCAACACTGTGGCCACTATTAGACAAGCTCATAAAAGGAAGTGAGGATTACCTCACCACTGGATCCCAGGAAGGTCAGGTTAAGAGTTCTACAAATAGTTCTGGCTTGCATATACTGTACCAATCACCATGCTACATCACAGGAATACAGAAATAAGTAATATGTGGTCCCTGCTGTCATGGAAGTTATTCCGGAAGAGAAAACAGACTTATAAACAGATGATTCCAAAGTAAATGAGTATGTAATGACTGAGGTATGCCCAGCATACATGTAATCTAAGGGAAAGGTGGGCACTTCTTCCTCCAGGAAGACCTCTTGGAGGAAACAATCCCTGGTCTAAGCTTTGAAAGATGGATTGGAGATATGGAGTCACCAGGTGACGATGGACAGAGGAACATTCGAAGTCAAGAAGGCGTGTGAGGAGTGTGAGCAAAACACATAGGTTCAAATCAGGATGGGATATACCAGGAACAGCAAGTCATTTAGTATTGCCAGAATATAAATTTCAAAGTAGGAAGATGAGGTTGAAACGGCAGCAAGGGGCTAGGCCTTAAGGACCACATATATTAGTTTGGTGCAAAGGGAATTACGGTTTCGGACCATGAATTTCAAATCATTATAACTAGGCTCAAACACATCTTTATTAATCAAAATAGGCACGATTACAATCAACACATTTTTACCAATGAAAAATAAGTTTGCTTATTCCTGTAGAGTGAAAAGCTGTGTTTCAGGATTCGACGTACTCTTGGAAAGCATTTTCTGCATCCTGCTGGTTGTGGAAGCGTTTTCCCTGCAAAAAGTTGTCAAGATGCTCGAAGAAGTAGTAGTCGGTTGGTGAGAGGTCAGGTGAGTATGGTGGATGAGGCAAAACTTGGTAGCCCAATTCAGTCGACTTTTGAAGGGTTGGTTGAGCAACGTGAGGTCGGGCGTTGTTGTGGAGAAGAATCGGGTCCCTTCTGTTGACCAATGCCGGCTGAAGGCATTGCAATTTTTGGTGCATCTCATCAATTTGCTGAGCATACTTCTCAGATGTAAAAGTTTCACCGGGATTCAGAAAGCTATAGTGGATCAGACCAGCAGCACACCACCAAACAATGACCATGACCTTTTTTTGGTGCAAGTTTGGCTTTGGGAAGTGCTTTGGAGCTTCTTTTTGGTCCAACTACCGAGCTGGTCCTTGCCAGTTGTCTTATAAAATTCGCTTTTCATTGCACATCACAATCTGATCAAGAAATGGTTCATTGTTGTTGCATAGAATAAGAGAAGATGACACTACAAAACCACGATTTTTTTTATTTTCGGTCAGCTCTTGAGGCACCCACTTATCAAGCTTTTTCACCTTTCCAATTTGCTTCAAATGCCGAACGACCACAGAATGAAGTCTTCGGCAACTTCTCATGTAGTTGTAGGAGGATCAGCTTCCATGATTGCTCTCAATTGGTCATTGTCAACTTCTGATGGCCGGCCACTATGCTCCTCATCAACTCTTGTCTGCTTTGCAAAACTTCTTGAACCACCACTGCACTGTACGTTCATTAGCAATTCCTGGCCAAATGCGTTGTTAATGTTGCAAGTTGTCTCCACTGCTTTATGAGCCATTTGAACTCAAATAAGAAAATCACTTGAATTTGCTTTTTGTATAACATCATTTCCATAATCCAAAATACATATAAAGGGCCGGCTGTATAGCCCAGTGAATAAGGCGCCGGTACACCACATGGGAGGCCCGGGGTTCGGTTCCCGGGGACCTCTCCGAGTGGGCAGACGGCCTTGAGAAAGGCAAGCCGCCGTGAACGGGGCAAAGCCACCGTGGGCAAGGCAAAAAGCCGCCACGGGCAGGGCGGAGCCGCCACAGGCATGGCAAGTCACCCGTGAAACATGGAGCGGAGCCGCCCGCGAAACACGGAGCTGAGCCACCCCCGAAACACGGAGCTGAGCCGCCCGCAAAACGGAATGGAGCCACCCACAAGCGGGGCGAGCCGCCTGCGCGGAGGGCCGACTCGGCGCATCGCCGCAAAATGGGGGGAGACAAGAAGCAGACATAGAAGAACACAGAAAAAAAATGCATATAAAATAAACAGCAAGTAATAAGTCATTAGCAAAAAAACATAAAGTGAGAAATGTACATTAAAATGATATATAACATAACCACATTTATTTAGAATGTAATCCAATATCAAATGGCAAATTTCAACAATGCAAAACTGCAATTACTTTTGCACCAACCTAATACTATATTAAGGAGTTTGGATGTTTCCAGTGGGAAAGCAGTGAGCCCACCATCTCAGTGAGACAAGTGGAGGAGAGGTATCAGCCAGAGCTTTTTCCTCATGCTGCCACCCCTGAATTAATGTTAAGGCACAGAAGGGAAGGGTAATGAGCATCTCAAAGAAGCAATATTAGGAGAAATGTTAATTCAAATACATAGCAACAGGGAAATAATACCAATATCTAGGAAATAGAGTAGGAAGACTTTGCAGAAGTGAAGAAGCAGGCATTATGTAGAAATATGTTTAAAAAGGATGAGACAGTGAATATCCCAGAACATATGGAACTTGCAGATCATTAGAACAGGGTATACCTAGGTTTGTTCAACACAATGTTGTGATGCTCAAATAAGTTATTTCTAAACATATCATAGGAGGTGTAATTATAATGAGGTCTGTTCTAAAAACTTCACATGGAAATAGTTCCCACTATTTTATAAGCTATGCTCTCTATTCATGCATATAAAATAAATTAACCAGAAGAGGCAAAGCAAATATATTTGAACAGGTGAGTGAAAGAGTGGATCTGAAAAAGAACAATGAAGGCTGAACAAAGGAGGAGAAATATGAACAACTACAGCTATAACAATAAATATTCTTCAGTGAAGGCTTACTATGTGCTACTGTGGATACTATGTGAAGGGCCTGAAGTGCATTACATTAATCTTCAAACAATCCTACTATTATTTTCTCCCATTTTACAAAAGGGGAAACTGAGGCTTAGAGAGGTTGAGCAGTTTCGTTACTGACCTGAGGCCATGCAACTTGTAAATGGTAGGAATGAGAATGGAATCCAGGTAGTCAGAATCCAGAGCCCCCTGAGTGTGAAGAGGTTGTTCTACCAGAGCTAATGACTCCAGGTTGAAACCTGCATTTTGTGGATGAAAACAACCCCCCCCCCCGAAAAAAAAAAAAAACAAGAAAGAAAAGACTTCCTTGACCACAAATGAGAAATTGGTTTAATTCTCTTCAGAGTATTTACATGAAAAAACATTGATATTCATGCTGTTTTCCACCATAATACAAGTGTGGCGCCCTCAGTTAAGAAGCAGAAGTAATTTGTTACTGATAGCAAAGTATCTTGGTTTGTAAATGAAAATTCTGTGGAAGAAAAACAAATTTTTTGCACATGTGGAAAGAGGCTGTATATAATATACTTTATATGCATGCACATAGACAATGTCTAAAAAAATAGCAATTCCATGTATGTAAGGTTCGGCTGCGAAAGAAAGGGGTTTACTTAAAGTTCCAACTAAGCAAGTGGAAAAATCACTTGGGAAAGGGTCTCTTGTCAGCAAAATAAGTCTCAGATAAGTTGTGTCTTTCAGTGACCTGAAAAAAGAGAGAACAACCACTCTGATCAGTAGTTTATTTATTAAACACTTTTCAGTCAGTGCTAATAGCCTCTATAGCTTCATGGTTCTCAATGTTTATTCACATTTGGGCAGTGTCAATCTGACCATGGGGGTCTGTCTTATCTATAAAAGGACACAGCCCTGAATGTTGTTACATTACACAAACTACAGCATCATTCAAACATGGGAAAATGCCATCTGCGAAAAGATCAGTACATGAAGACATTCTATTTACTCTTCTAATGTCTATATTAATCATTTTAAAGAATAATGCCTTTATCATCATCATTAATACTGGTGGCTGATGATGTCTTTAAATGATCTATGCATAGTTAACATTCCAAACATTGTAAAATTCATCCATTCAGTAAATCTTTACCAAATGTCTAATAGGTACAACAAACTGTAAAATAATGTTTTAGTAATAAATGAGACATGGAGCTAGAAATCAAGGACCTTACAATTTAGTCAGGGCCTCTTTTTATCTACTAACTCCCATAGTCAAGGCATAAATATTTAAGTAAATCAGCAGGCTTATCTTTCACAAGAACTCTAAGCAAACTTTATGTCCTCTAGGGTCAATTTTTGTTCTGTCTTCAGTATATCTTAAACATGGTAAGAGAACCAGCCCACATAATAAGACAATAGCGAATTTGACACCAGATATTTTCATTTTATTTCTAAAAGCAGCAAAGTTCTTGGTGTTCTTGCGGAGGAAGAAAACCAACAACAGAAATTATTTGCTTTTTTAAATGTAAAACATTACATATTCAAGTTATGCTTTCCACAACGAAAACATGTCCACTGCGTCGTGCTCTACTCTAACTAAAATGATACAGTCATTTCAACCCATTTAAAATCGAAATGTCTTTTTCTTCTTTCAGAAAGAACTACCCTATGATTACAAGTTCCCACAGTTGTTTTATAAAGTGCTTGAACTGAAAAAAAACTTCCCTCTATTTTTATCAGAAATTATTCTCTTCACACACTCTGGTTAGCTCTATGAGTGGTTGGTGGGTTGAATTATTTGCAAAAGTAACTTCCCCTTCCCTCTATTCCCTCTCTTTCTAGGAGTAAAAATGGGGATAACTGCCTTTGAGGATTTCCTATTTTGTTCCACTGCCTCCCTCCAAACACTGGTTCCTTTCCCCTCTCCAGTTGTGGCTTCCCTCAAATCGTTGAACTGCACAGAAAGTCCTCTTAACCCCAGATTAGTTGCCATGGGAAATTCAATTTTTAGATGATATAATGTTTTAAGCAACATTACCTATTCAAACCTTTTCAAACAAGAATATCATGTATGAATTACTTTTGAAGTCATTATATGTCCATCTGTACTGACTTTTATTAGGCCATTGTCTTTATAAAATTAAATATCCACCCAACACTTACTGAGCATCTATATCATGAAAGTTACTATACGAAGCCCTGCAGGAGAAATCTTTGTGAAATTAATACAGTGCCTGCCTTCTGGGCACTTACATTCTAGAAAGGGAGGCACATGTCAGCCTACAGTGCTTCAATAAAAAAGGAAATGCTACTGAAGGGCAGGAAAAGCGGAAGGCAGAGGAAAAGGGGGGGTCAGAACACGAAAGAGGCTGCTGCCAAGGCTCCATGGAGGAGATGCTGACATTGCTAAGGAGTGTTTCTATTAACATTTTGAGACTCAGCTAACCAAGAGCATCAAAAAGCAGAATAATTCCCAAAAGAAAGTAAAAAGTGACCACAATATCAAAGAACTAGAATACAAGCCTGAATTCTTTTTCGGAATAAGGATCTGCCTAACAATATCTAAGTGTTTACAGCTCTGGGGAAAATCCCTGAGAAATATGAGAGAGACTCAAATAAATCAAGTTTTAAGCCTTATCCATTGAAAGACATCAAGTATGTGTCTCCAGTGACCTAGAATGCACTTCCTTGCCATTCGCCCTCCCAGGGACAAAATTCCTTTGGCGATCTGCATGGCTCAGGCTTAATGAAGCCATGATGATACTTTTGCCACATTCTTAAACAGCTTCTGCACATCCAACCATCATTCAACATTTATTGAGCACCTACTATATGCAAGGCTCTGAGCTAAGAGAAATAAACACAAAATTTTTACCTTTAGTTACTGAACTGAGGCTCAGAGCTGGAGAGTCCACTCATAAAACAAGTACCTGAAAGGAAATATGAGAGGCACTGAATGAGCTGTAGGTAAAGCGCTGCAGAGGAACAAAAGAGGGGGCATCTAAATGAAAGAGGAGTAAATGAGGGAGATCCAGCAAGGTCTCCCAGGAAGGTGACCTAACGGAGGACCCTGCAGAAGTATGCTTATCCTTTGCCTATAGAACCTTAACCAAATTTGGGAGAATAAAAGCAAGAGCCAGACTTGAAAGAGCTCAATTGAAAGTGTCAAATATGCTCTGCTAGGGGGGTTATATTCTATCTGATAAGCACTGGGAAGAATTTTTAACTACTGAAGAATTTTAAACAAAATGAAGGAATATATATTCATATATATTATATAATATAGTAACTTAATGTATTATATATTTAATGTCATATTAGTTTAATAATTAATGTCATGTTATAATCAATGTTATGTTACATATATTAGATAGTATTACCTTGGCAATGGGTGCAAAATAGATGGGAGAAATAAAGCTAAAAGCAGGAAGACAAATTAGGAAACTACCCTAGTGATTTAGGTAAGAGATGAGAAAGATGTGAATTAGTGAAAATTGGAAATGAGAGAAAGGGACAGAGAAATGTTTTAAATGCATAATTGATATGACTGGGTTGCCAATTGTATGTGTGAGGCTGAAGGACTGAGAAGAATCTTTAAGGACCTCTAGATTTCTAGCTTGAAGAAGTAGGTGCAGAATTGCCATTAAGTAATACTGAGCATATTAGAGATAGAGCTGTTTGACATGGGAAAAAAAATGTTGATTGAAGCTTGTTAACTGAGGCGCCCATGTGCCATTCAAATGGATTCATATAAAAGTTAGCTGGGAAAATGTATTGCAACATCCTGCTCCTCCCACATAATGATGCATGGAGAAAATGGAGGAAAGAATATAGATTAATTATGCCCTGGACTAAAATAAATATTGAAATTTTAACTTTTATTCAGCTAGCTGAGGTTTGAGCTATACACATAGACTGTTGCCCTTATTAAGATAGTCAATATATATCTGTTGAATTAATGGATGCCTATAAATTTATACTAATGAGTAACTAAATCAACATTTAACTGAATTGGAATGTGATCTGAGTCCAGACCTAGGGGCCAGAATATCTCTCCTCTTCCTGTCTAACCCTGAACTTCTACATCTTGGTCCTGGGATCCCACTTAATTTAATTTGAAGCAATTGAACTGAAAGTACTCTAAATACTTAAAGGTTTAGAAAGTATTATATTGTCCTATATCTTGTCTTCTGCTAAGCTGAGAACATTTTTTAGTTTTAAGAATCTTGTAGTAGTGCAGCTTCTGGGAGGATTAATCCATTTAATAAACCAATTAGTTCACAGCCATTAGTTAATTAGACTCGGTATGTACAAACCACTGTGCTGGGAACTGAGGATTAAAAACCACCAATCAGGGACAGTTCTTGACCTTATGTATGGGGTGCTGGAGTTCTGAAGTGAGAATATGGGAATGTCACAGAGGAGGGAAGTTCAGAGGGGCATTTAAGCTTATATTCCCCAGGTTTGACCTACTTTCTAATTGTCTTTTGAGGGTGGGGCATAAGAAAAGTCACCTAAGGCAGTTTGCATAATTATTTAGAGGTTTCCTGTAATAAGGCATTGTTAATCAGATCCAGTGTGAAATGACCAAGCCCTAAAACCATCCCCTCTAATGCAGTTTCTTCCCTAAACGCTATCTGAAAAAGAGCAAATGTGTTGGCCTGGAATCTATACCATAGGGTGTAGAATATAAAACCACAGATCTCTAAGACAGGAAATGTGCTTATCTTCCCATTAGAAGCACACTTCAAAGGATTAGGCACAAACTTCAAAGGGTGTTTACCACCAGTCTCTTGGAAGCCTTGGTCTAGTAGCCAGTACTAACACCCCATTAGCACCTCATTAGCCAGGGCTCAAGAATGCTGGAAGAGTCCTGCACCAAGGAAGCATCCCCAGACTAAAAAAGTGGAGGATTCCTCCACTTTTCTTACCTCTTAATGCTCCATTAGTCAGTCCCTCCCTCAAAAGAATATATATCTGAGTACTGGAATTGTCAGCTACCCAAATATAAGAAGGTAGGACAGTTTTTCACATCAAGGTACCATAGATCCAAATCTTCCTTTAAAAATACACCAGAATAGGTAGGAGGGAGCACTTTGCAACATGTGTCTCCAAAATTTTTAACAGGTAATGAAACTACCCCCAACCTCAGACTCTTACAATAACTTTTCTGCTTCCGGTATATTAGAACTCCTGTTGATTGTAACATTATTTAATTTTATAATTCATAGTACAACACCTGGCACGTTGCAGGCACAGATATTCTCATACAACAGTTTAAAACACTGTTTCCTCACAAAAAGCAATATCCTGTCCCTGAAGATCCCATTATTAGCACATCCCGTCTGCTAACACGGCATAAGTTAGGCCCACCACATGAGTTTTCCAGTTGCATCTCACATTGTACCCACCAGGCTAAACACACAAACACACAAACCTTAGAAGTTAACATAAAGTCTACACTTACCAGATAACCAAGATTTTCAGAAACTTGATGTGTTATTTGAATGTTAAAGGAAGGTCAAGAAAAAAAATTTAAGTGACTTCATGTTTTGTTCTAGAGTGAAATATAGTAGTTACTTTATTTAAGTAGATAAAAAAAAAACTTTAAACGTAAGGAGAAAATGAAATGACTAATATACCTTTAAAATAATAGACCAGAGCACTTCAAATCCCATAAGATAACTAGGAGATCAAGTTTTCCATGGAATATTGAGCAGTAATTCTACTTGGAAATGTCATCTAAAAAAGAGTAAAAGGAAAAAATATCTTATTTAATAAGCTATCTCATACAAATATATTGGTAAAATAAATATTATGTCCACAATTATTGGCCACTTGCATAATCTGAGAATAATAACTGGGCAACCTACTCTGTATGCAAATTCTCTTTTATTGCTACGGATCTATCTAATGAATGATTTAATGAAAATAAAAACAAATAAATATTTGTAAAGAAAGAACAAAAGAGGATACCATGAAAAATAATGTTACCTCCCAGTCTTAATGTCACTCATGGCCATCAACAGTTTCTTTACAAATGCTCCACTCATAAAATCTATGCATATTTTTATTGAATTGGCTGCATATTAAATACATTGCTCTGAACCTCGCTTTTCTATTTAATAATATATTTTGAAGATCTTTCCTACCCACATCAAGATAGCTTTACCTTTTCCTTTTTAATGGCTGCATGGGGTTCTACTATATAAATCTACATAACCAGTGATTTAATTTTGGGTTGCTTCCAGTGTAGTGAGCTAGGTGTGAAGTTTTCTTTTTTCAGGATTTGGTTTCAATGTTCAAGTAATTTTGTAAAAATAATTTAGAAGTCTTTCTTTACTGTTTTTAGAACAGTGCATGTGGTGCTTACCTATTTATTTTCTAGGTTAGAAAGACTCACATTTTAAATACCATGGGCCTTGACCTTTTCTGAAGGGGTAGTGCTTTCACAATATTGTCTCCATTTTCTTCCTTGTAATTGTTCTGCTTGAGTTTTTTCTCCCATACGGGATAAATTTTAGTCAATTGTATTTTCCCAGAAAAGCATCCATGTATCCAGGTTTTCAAATGTATTTGTGAAAACGTTCTTAAATATTTCTTTTCATCCCTTCTGTATGTGGTTATTTTCCCCATTGTTTTGAACTTTGTGTGTTGGCTCTGTTTCCTTTTTCTTTTAAAATCAGGTTAGTCGTGACTTTTTAATGTTACTGTATATGTGGGGGGTGGGGGATGATCAGCTCTCACATTTACTTATTGTCTACTGTTTTTCCGAATTCTAATTTCTTAATTTTTGATGTTATCTTTATTAAGACCTTACTGCTGCTTTCCCCGAAGCTAATTTGCTGTTCTTTTCCTAACTTCTTAGGTTAAAAGTTTATTTTATTTGATGCCCAGGACCATGAATTTTTTCCTGAGCATGGCTTCAACTGTATAACCTAAGTTCTGATAAAGCCATGTTTTCATTACTACTATTTTCTATATGCTTTCCAATTTCAGGTCTGATTTTTCTCTTTGACCTAAAAATTGTTTTTTTGTTGTTGCTGTTAATTCTAGGTGTCTGGGATTTATTTCATTTTTGTAATAAATTTCTAGTTTCAGTATATTGTGACTAGTTACTATATTGTATATTCTTTCTAGTTTGTAGAATTTTTGAGGTTTTCTTTACATCACAATAAATGTATAATTTTTAAAAAATATTCCAATAGCATTAGAAATGAGACCATCTTCTCTGATTTCAGGGTAAGGAATTTGTTAGATATTATTAGATTTCATCATCATTTTTCATGAAAATGCATGAAAAGATACATTCATGAAGGATACATTCCTTCATGTGTGATATTATCTGTCTCTGTTCTTTATATTTAAACAGCTTGAGTTGGTCCAAAATCTCAAATTCTCTGGTAACAGTTTCCTTCCTTCTCAACTTTCTCTTCTTTGATGCATTGTTTTTCTTCAATAACCTCCCATTTTTACAAAAGAAATGTTTTCTTTAATTTCTTTGATAACATGGAGAGCTGTATGTTTGAAATGTTTTTCTACTCCCTAGCATAACCCTTATTCTGATGTGAGTTATTCAGTTGCCTTATATAATAAGAAGAAGAAGAACAATATTTAATAATTATAAAATTTGTTGAGTACTTTCTAGGTGCCACTTTACATGGATTCGCTCCAATCCTTCTTTTGTCTTCAATATTTATGTATAGATCCCATGCTCAATCTTTTTAATGACTGTTTGAATGGGAACATTTCTTTCAGGACCAACTGGAATTAGTGTGGGGGAAGCTAGGGAGATAAACTGGGGATACAAGTATCTCAAATTCAAATATATTTTCTAGAAGCAGTTTTTCATGAATTGTGGGGCCTAGGTGTGCCTCCAGTTATATGCTGACAAAATTCAAGCTGCTAACCTCCCATTCTTTCAGTCCCCATTTCCGAATCCAGAATGAAGATGATATCTTCTACGGGCCTGAGAAGCCTCTGTGGGATGTTGGTAACCACTTAATAACCAACTGTACTAAAAATAGTGTATGCATTTTATGTACTTGCATTTTATATACATTTACATAAATATAATTTACTACTATAAATAATGTATAGTATATACAAAATAATAATTGTAAATTCCATACAGCCAATTGTTTCACAGAGAATGATTTCATTGATTTTTACTGAACTGCTACCGAATCTGTTGCTGTATCTAACATGTGAGTATGCTCTGACATGAATGTTGGGTGAGCTTGTCATTTCTGTTAATGAGGAAGATGGTAGCAAAACAATGGAGACACATGTATGTCTCAGAACATCACTCAGTCATCAAAGACTTCTTTTTTTTTCCCTCTATTTTCTTGGTTTGTTTTTTTTAAATTAATTTTTAATTTATTTTTTATATATCCATATACATTTTTAGAATACATTGATTACATAAATGTTACACAGAGATCAAAGACTTCTTTGCTGAATCAGATAATAGTTTTCAAATACTGGAAGAATACTTCTTCAATTTTTTGTCCTACAGACATGACACTTTTAAGTTCAATCTGCACTATTAACATTTTCTCCATCACTTTAAATCTAAAGAATAAACAAAACCAAAAAAAATCAAGTGTTGATTTGAAGAATTTGCAGATTTTCATTATGTAGCTATTCCCACCATAGCTGATACCAAGCTAACAATGTGACATTGCCCAGTAGCACATCATTTTATAATAGTTCCCCTATACAGAAATAGAATAGATGTAATTATCTTAAGAGCATAGATAACAGTAAAAAAAAATAGTAATTAAGGCGTAATGAGTTTTGAGTACTTATTACGTTTTTTGTTTTTAATATAATTTTCTGTAACTTTGTATAATTTAGTTTTTAATAATGGCTTTGTTCAACAACCAACTTGCAAAGTTTCTGAAAATTTACCTTTCAGCTGTAGCAAGTAGGTACAAGCCAGCCCCAGCATACCACATATATCTTCAACTACCGAGCTACCTATGATTCCCTAAATATCATTTGCCTTCTATTATCTTCCCTCTGCCTTGTGGTCAGCCTGCTTGTGATAAAATAGCAAGTCTGAGCAATTACGTGTTTACAACCTGACCCTGCCCCTCCTGGGCAGTGTAAAGCCAAATTCAATGACCTTCCTGTAGCCAATCCAAATACCCAGACTCTGCTATTTAGGGAGGGATCCTTGGTTGGGCTTTTCAGGACTGGACCTTCAGCTTCTGAAGCACTGACTACTCGTAGGCAGAGGTGGCTGTATGTGCCAGTAGTATCAGGGTTTTCAGTCAGTTGGATCCTAATTTCATTGTTTTGGGCACCTATTCTTTGTTATCATTGTTTGCGTTTATGGCTATTGCCTGGTCTCATTGAAGATGGCCTTTCTTAACTGTTTTTCACTCTTGTTGCTTTTTATTATTTCCGGGGGAAAAAAACTGGTATACAAACACATTTGCTCTGCCCTCTTTAACCAAAAACATCTGCATTTGGTCTTAAATTTAAACATCTTTCACTTGAGAGCCAAATTCCTTATTACAACCAATGCCCTAGAGACACACGATCCAAAACTTACCATAAGAAAATTAAATACGGCAATACCAAAATAAGTGCCCTTCACAAAAGAAAGTGCTGAGTATAAAGAGAAGGATTACAGCAGTGGAAAACATCTATATGTTAGGATATTTGCTGGTCTTATACAAATGTTAAAGGTAGCAGATCTTTATTAGTCCTCAGCTGAACTGCATTGCACCCATTGTTTATCTATAAGAAAGGAAGAACTATCTGCATAAGTTTCCCATATAAATAGAAGAGACAAGTAATTTGTAAGAAGGAAAACAAATATATTGTCTCACAATCAACTCATTCCACAGTTGTGGATTCTGCCATATTTATTCTGCAATACCCACTTCTCAAAAAAAAAAAAAAAAAAAAACTAGTCTGCCTCATTCCCATAAAGTCTTCTGTTTTCTGAAAGAAAACACATCATTGGACAAAAGAGCCACAAGAGGAAAAATGGAGGTATGTGATTTACATTCTCATTGTTTTTTTCAAATGCAGATTTGTTTCAGAATGCTGTCAGATATATCCTAAAATAACCAAATACCCATTTTGGCATATATTTCCTCATCAAAATTCACCTCCATGTGAGAGAATTAAGAAAATATGAACTAGAGTAAGATATTGAGAGAATTTTTTTTTTCTGAGAAGGACATGAAACGGCAACAACTCCTTCAATGTGAAACCACTTATCAGGCCGAAAGACTGCTATCTTCCCATAGGAAGTTGAAGGAGGAGAGCACTGGCAAATCTTATCCTCTGGGTGAAATAGATGGTCCCTAGAGGAACAATGACTCTATCAAGTTTTTTAAATAATGTCTTTCCACAAATAACTTGCTCTCTAAAGGCAGTCCCAGACATGGGAAGCCGAAGGAATGGCTAAGGGCTGTGGAATTTTCTGAACATGAACAGTAAAGAATGTAAGTCTTTGTAATTGAGAAATGAGATCACTTTGAAAAATAAATGTCTAGAACCAGGGCTTTTGCACAAGTAGGCACGTTTTTGGAGCCTCAGAAACACGTACTCTCAAGATTAATCTCTACATCTGTTTCCAGAAGCCCCATTCAAAAGTTGACACTTTTGTGCAAAGAACACCCTAGTGTTGACGGGGGCAAGCAGGCAGCATTGCCAGCAATTTGCTAAAGACCCATAAATCTATGGGAAGTACTCCTTATATAGTGCAGTCACCCTCACTAAACCCCTGCGACCTCTCCTTGCCCCGAAATTTGAAGGCTTAGAGCGAAGAGAGAAAATAAAATGTAGAGTGTGAGAAGAAGGTAGCCTAAGATATAATTTTTTTTTAAAGCTGACTGGATTATGCCAGCGAGCCATCTGCACAGCTGAAGGCTTCTTCAAACAAAAAAGGCTCCACTGTTCCTGCATCAATTGCTTCCTATTCACTGGCTCACTGTATAGGGCTAAATTCAAAATGGCTCTCGGGAAATTCTTGCCAATCCTGTGGTCTGATTTTAGGCTCTATTTTTCCTTTTCTTTTTAAGGCTGAAGGATGTAAGTATGTATCAGTCCTGTTCCCATGCCAGCATTCACTGGAATGAGTCAAAGGGACCTGGCATTAAATCACAGGGATTTGAGTTGCTAATAAATACAGCAGGCCCTATCCATTGTTGATTAATTCTGACTGAAATCTAAACACAAAACAACAAACACTCTTCTGAACTGCTCTGGTACCCATTAGTTTGATGTGTTTATTAGACAGGACTGTGTTCTTTCAAGTTTATTAACAACAGATTAAAAGCTGCAAACAAATCTAGATTTCTTATGATTTAAAGTGTGGGTACCATTTACTAATGTTTTTAGGTTTGACAAAAAACCCAAACAGAGCTGAAAAATGCCATCATGTCAAATTAAGATCTTGATTCAAAGTATGAATAATGTCAGTGTGCAGCTTCTATTACTTAAATGAGCACTAAAATTTCTTTTTAACTTTATAACTCTTAGAATGTCAAGTTTTTAAAATCCATCCTGTAGTAGGGATATAAGTGGTATCATAGGATAAGAAGTAAAACCTTTACAAGTAATACGATCGATTGCGTGCTTCTAAAGATTACAGAAGTTAAAGGTTTTTTGTGGTGTTTAATTACACTTAAATAGCAAAATTCCTATGTATAACATAGGTCAATTCTGAATTGGGGCAATGGAATATGATACATATTATTTATTAGCAGTGCTTGGGATAAAAAAATATTTACCAGTAAACTCACAGTGAGCAAAGATACTCAATAGTGCCCTACTATCAAAGATTCAAGAGCTCAAAACCCACAAGTACAAATCATCCATCTTTTGACTAACTCTATTAGCACCTAAGTATGAATCCTTGAAAATTTCCAAGGTGTATACTTTCAACAAGCTGGTAGAGGGTATAAAAGTCCCAGAGAGACTCAAAAGGGCCTAATTACTGAGATTTCGAATGTTTCAGGGGAAGTAGAGATACAGAGATGCGTGAGCCATATTTGTAGCCTTGGGAAAATTACTATGAAGGAGAAATATTTACTTAGTCCAAGCTCTCTAAAGCCTATGTGCAGATTTTACTGATTTTAAGACCATATAATGGTATCCTGTTAATAGTTTTGCAAACCACATAATTTAAAATATCTCTTTAAATAATATATTAAGGGAAATAATTTTCATGTTCTGGCTAAACAGAAAACTTCTCATCAAATATGCTGCCTTGGAAGAACTGTCATGTCCTAAGGTCATGTGATGCAATATCTTGATTTGAAAAGTCTTCCTTAAGTGCATCTGCTATTGCATTCACAAAATAATCCAACCCAAATCTGTCACTTCAATATCTGGATTTTCCCCAGAGCTTCCCAGACCACCAGAGCTCAGCTCAACAACTCCAAAATTAAATCATTACCTCCTTTAATCCTAAATCATGTTCCCTTAATTTTTACAACATGTAAACTACTAAACTTTTATTCCTTGCTTGTTGTTTTTTTTTTTCGTGAAAGCATAAAAGTCATGATAGTAAAGATTAGAAGACAAGAATAACAGATTATAAATTCAGTGATATTGAACAAATTCTGCCTTTTTGGTGTTTGTTGTTGTTGTTGTTGTTTATTTTTAATGCCCCCACTCTAGTAAAAGTCCTCAAATACAGGAATCTGTCTTTTGAGCCCCTTACTACCCAGCACCTGGCACATAGTGAATGTTCAATGATTACAAGTTGAATTTAATTTGAATACAAATTGACTTTGGGATAATAAGTTCCAAAATACAAATTTCATTTTCAGCACCACTGGGAGATAGCTAAAGCTCAAATCACAAAATAGATTTCCAAAAGCTGTAGAGACATAACATGGGAATGGACAAAGTGATGAGAGGACTTTAGGGTTTCAGAAAGAATCAACAAAGTTTTCGTCTCAGAGGTAAGGATCACGTTCTGTAATGCAAAACCTAAATCCCTGTGTTTGCAAGACTTGGAACAGCATGTTCTGTCTGGTCTGAGGAGTTTCCTTATGACTGGAACGGTTCCAAGAAATGAAGGTGTGGGGATCAATGAGGAGCCACACAAACAGGCCATATTTGCAAAAAGCAAGGAAGGAAGAAGAAAAATTTTGCATTGTAAAAAGACAAACGTACAAAAAAAGAAAAAGAAAGAACTCCCCACAGTAGCTATCAATATTCATAGGAAATGTGAGGCTAAAAATTAGACACAAAAGACTCAGTTATAATTTTAAAAAATTCAATTATCCTGAAAAAACCCTGACCCCTTCCCCACATGAGCCCCCACTTTCCTTTCTGATTGTTGTTATTTTCACCATCTCTCTTTTTTTGTCAGTCTAGCTAAGTGATTGTCAATTTTGTTGCCTTCATTATTTCCTTCTTTATGTACATTTTGCTTTCACTTTACACTTCTAGTTCTTCAGGTATGAGGTTAAGTTACTAATTTGAGCTTTTTCTTCTTTTATGATGTAAGCATCACAGCTATAAAATTCCCTCTCAATGCTTCCTTTTCTACATCCCATAAGTTTTGGTGTGGTGTGTTCTCATTTTCATTCATCTCAAGATCTCCAACCTCTTCTCCACCTCATGCTTCCAGTGAAGGTTTCTGGTCCCATTTTCATAGGGAACAGAGCAATCCCTATGCTTGTTTTTATCTGCCCATCTGTATCTTGCTTGGAATGTAGAAGTGGCCCACTGGGCAACTAAAATGATGCTTTAAGACATAAAACAGAGTAGCCAGGATGGGAAGGAAAGACTGTGAACTTTCTGGGGAAAGAGAAGTTTTTGGAGTTTTTGTATAAATGTGAGCACATAAAGAGATGCAAACATGCCCAGGACAAGACTCATGCTCAGGAAAAATAAGAGAAGACCCTATGCTTTAGCCTTGGATTGTCTTTAAGGTCATTGCAAGATTGGTTACGCTCTGAAAAGACAGCACTTGCGCAGAACCAATCTGCAAACCAATCTGTAAAGACTGGGAAAGGTGTTTTCATTCATTGTGTTTTTGTTTTATATGGTTTTGTGTTGTTTTGTTTGCTAGCTCCTCACCTTCAAGGAAATTTCTGTTGTAACACTAGCTGGATACAAACTTAAGGATCAGGAACCTCTGTGGTTAATTTCCAGAGCAAGCACCTAGAAATCTTAAAATGTACAAGTCAGACAAAGAAACAAGAAATGATGGCACATTCAAAAGAAATGATGGCACATTCAAAAGAAATGATGGCACATTCAAAAGAACAAAATAGTGCAAAGAAACCATCAACAAAAGAAGTCAAGACTTTGGACACACCAGACTACACTTTTTAAAAACTGTCTTAAATACACTCAAAGGGCTAAAAGAAAACACAAAGAATGAAAGGAAATCAGGGAAATGATATATGAAAAAATGAGAAATTCAAATAGAAAAAGAAATCATAAAAAGGAGCCAAACACAAAATACAGACACACACCATTTTATTGTTCTTTGTTTTATTGCTCTTCACCAATACTGCATTTTTTACAAATCGAAGGTTTGTGGCAACCCAGAATTGAGCAAGTCTACTGGTGCCTTTTTTGAAACAGCATGTACTCACTTCCTATCTCTGTGTCACCTTTTAATTTAGATAGATATGCTGTTTTCTTAGACATGATGCTATTGTACACTTAACAGGCTATAGTAGAATGTAAATGTAACTTTTATATGCACTGAGAAACCAAAACAATTGTGTGACTGGCTTTATTGTGATATTCACTTGATTGCAGTGGTCTGTAACCTAACCCACAATATCTCTGAGGTATACCTGTACTGGAGCTGAAGCCCACAATAACTGAAATTTAAAATTCACTTGAGGATTGGATTGGAACAGCAGAATGGAACTGGCAGAAGAAAGAATGAGTAGAGATCCTCAGTAAGAATAAATGCTGATTTTTCATCAAAAACCATGGAACCAAGAAGGCAGTGGGATGTTAAATATAAAATGAAGAAAGAAAAAAATGCTGGTAAACTGTGTTTTAAAAGTGAGACAGAGATTAAGACATTTCCAGATAAATAAAAGCTGAGACAGTTCATCAACACTAAGCAAGTTCTACAAAGAAAGCTAAATATAGTTCCTTCAGTTGAAAGGAAAGCATACTAGACAGCAGGTAAAAGCCACATGAAGAAATAAAGATCTCAGGTAAAAGTAACCACATGTATAAGCAAAATGTCTTCTATCTTTTGGAAATTGTGTATAATGCCACTATAAACAATGGTGTGCAAATTGTCAAGTCCCTGCTTTCAATTCTTTTGGGTATACAACTAGTAGTGGTATTGCCAGATCATATAGTAATTCTATACTTAGTCTTCTGAGGAAATGTCAAACTGTCCTCCACAGCAGCTGCACCATTTTACATTCCCACCAGCAATGGATGAGTATTTCTTAAATTTTACACCAAAAGTATAAACAACAAAAGAAAAAATAGATAAATAGGATCTCATCAAAATTTAAAACTTTTGTGCTTCAAAGGACTTCATTTTGAAAGTAAAATGACAGCCTACACAATGGGAAAAAATATTTGGCAATCTCATATCCATTAAAGTACAGCATATAAAATAGAATGAAGCTAAGAACCAATGACAGGAAGAACTGAAAATTCACAAATATATGTGTAGAAATTTAAAAATACACTCAAACAATCAGTGAGTCAAAAAAATTTCAAGTGTAATTAGGAAATGTCTGAAATGAATGAAATTGAAAATGGAACATATGAAAATTTATGAGATGCAGCAACGGCAGTGCTGAGAGGGAAATTTATAGCTTTAAATGCTTACTTTTAAAAAAAACAAGAAAGTTCTCAAATCAGTAACTTAATCTCACACTTGGAAAAACTAGAAAAAGAAGGGTAAACTAAAGCCTAATTGAGTAGAAAGTAGGAAATAAAAAAGATTAGAGAATAATGATGGTAGCACAACATCATGAATGTAATTATCACCATTGAATTGTATAATTGAAAGTAGTTGAAATGGGATATTATGTTGTATGTATTTTATAACAAAAATTTGTTTAAATAAAATAAACATGTCTGACTCTAAAGTTCAGACTTCCTTCTCACTTGCTATATATTTCTCCCAGGGTAAAAATGATATAAGAAAAACACACACTTATGAAGAACATATTTTAGCCAAGAGTTCCAATGAAGGCTTTAAATCAGTCTTTCAGATTTGGTTACAAGTGGAACATTTTTATTTGAATTCCATCTTTTTTTTTCAACTGCCACTAGTAATAAAAGAATAAAAAAAAAACTAGGCACCAGATAAAAGAGGACACCATGTGTTAAATGTTGAGTCAAACTGTCATATTGAAAATCTCACAATGGATAATGAATGCTTGAATAGTCAAAAATTTGTTGACACTTAGAATGTCGAACACTACAAGAAAACATTGCTGCTATCCTAATGAAAAAAATAATAAGCAGAATAGTCAAAAATAAAAATCTTCTTTTAAAAAGCTGATCAGAGAATTGAAATATCAAGGCAATCTAGTGAACTAATATCTTTAGTGTTATAAGGCCCTACGGGGAAAGACAGGGCACAAAATCTATTTTACATTTGACATAGCAGTAGAAGGAGAAGGTAAGTACCATATAAGTGGATAAGAGGAAAAGAGTTGAAACTTTAACAAATTCTTAAAAACCAAATGTGGGCTCATGGGACTGTTTAGAACATCTGGCAGTCCAATATATAAGGGAAGTCTGTACCTACCCCCCAACTCCTCCATGGGTTCTCATTCCCAAGAAAAATTGGGGACAGGGTGAAAACTAAGAGAAATCCCCTCTGTGGCACAAGAATACAAGGCATGCCTAAGTTTGATGGTGTGTCAAGAAAACCAAGTCAAACTCACCATACTCTGGACCCTGCACGATTACAAATTAGTGCTTACCTTATGTTGTGGGAGGTGTAGTAATCATGAAAGAACCCTGGAACCTGCTCTATGGAGAGGAGGCAAAGGTAAGCTTCCACTGGGGGAGGGACAGGAACCTAGCTCACATACCAGACCTTATACTAGTGGGAGGTAGCAGTCAACTGCTCCTGAGAGAGGGACAGAAAAGCTACCCTCACCCAGGACACTGCAATGATTATAAAAGCAAAGGTTGTTTGCCTTGACATAAGAGATGGGATTCTGAAAGAGAGTCCCCTGAGGTCTAGATGCACAGGCCTTACCTAAAACTGAAGCCCAAGCAGATGAACTGAAATTCCTCCCCTGCTACTCCTTACACACAGGAACTTGTACCAAGTACAAGATAAGAGCTGCCAACTGCTGGAGGAGGGACAAGAGCACTGAGACAGACCCCTTTCTGTGGCAGTTGTGCAGGGATTGTTGAAATGACAGAGGGGAACTTAGAGAAACTCCACAGCATTCCAGCCCTCACACTAAATAACAGGTAGTGACAGTCCACGAGTAGAGGAATTTGAAGTATGTGAGGCAATAAATAAAGCAACACCCAAGTCCAAACATAGGTTGAACTAGAGACTAAATTAATTCAATCCCCACTCATCCCCACACACCAAGAAAGTACAAGGGTTCCCACTTTTCGGCATCCTCTACAACACCTGTGTTACTTTCCATTTTTAAAATAATAGCCAATTTGATGGGTATGATATGGTATCTCATTGTGTTTTGATTTGCATTTTCCTAATGGTTAATGATGTTGATGTTGAACATTTTTTCGTGTGTTTATTGGCCATTTGTATACGAAATATGTGTATTCAAGTCCTTTTCACATTTTGAATTGGAATTTTGGTCTTTTTGTTGCTGTGTTGTTGGTATTCTTTATGCGTTCTGAATATTAAACCTTTACCAGATTTATGTTTTCCAAAGATTTTTTCTCATTATGTAGGTTGCCTTTTTACATTCAAATTCATGTAAATAGGCGAACTCCTAAGGCTGCTGACATGCAAAACCTTTAACAAGACACATGCCCAGAAAAGACAGGGAGGACTTTCTATTGGATTGACCTCTTTTTTTTTTTTTTTAAGATTTATTTTTTATTT
>PVKH010003460.1:0-24924 GCA_004027955.1 Chaetophractus vellerosus
GAAGCGCTATGATATCAGGGAACTGCCTCTCTGTAGCTCCTGCCATACCCCCACTCAGCAGAGTGCCAGGTATGTGATGGATGATCAGCTCATGTGTGTTGAATGCACGAGTGGGCTTGAAATATGAAGTCAATCCAGAGGCATGGAAGCCAGTTGAGCTCCCGGGATTGTCAGAACATATCTTCACAGAACAAGCTGGCCGCAGCAGTGACTAAGTTATTCAAACCACAGAGATCCTGACTTACGTTCACTGACACGGGGCTTCGATCAGCATTTCTCTTAATGACATAATACCCTGATTCAGTTAATGAAAATGAAAACAGTCACATCCACGGCATAAGGGTCTTTCTTCTTCGGCTCTGCTTTTCTAGCCGTCTGTAGGAGGAGGCTCTGAAGCCTGGAGGGCTCCTGATGCTGATGTAGTGGTACATTTCAGCACCCACTGAGGAGTGGCCACCTTTTGCCATCGCCATTATATTAATCATAATGTAGTTATTAAGCTAAGGTCAGATTCCTGGACCCTAGAGAAGGCAACAGGCTTGGAGTAGGAACGGACTTTGTACTCAAAGAGGTGACATGATACACGGGGAGAGTACAACTGATTTAAAGCTGGGAAGCAACCATCAATGTTCTACATGGGAATTTTTTAAAGGCAGAAATGGGATGAACCAAAGCCAGGAGACGGTGTGTTCCATCTGGTCCTAGGGTTGGTAGGAAGCAGAAAGGAGATCCAAGATCAGGTTGGGAGACATTTTGTGCAGAGATACGCATCCCAGGGTGACAATCAAACCAAAAAGGAAGGTAGATTGTGGAGGAATGAGCTTCAGAATCACTGTGCTTGGACTTTGCCTCCTGTGTGAGATGGACAATGGGTTCAGGAGAAACCCAGGAGAGAGCAGCTTGGTGGCATGACACTGGGCACCTGGGTGGAGCTGCCAAGACTTTCTGTATTTGTATGGACCACAAATACAATTTGTGAGGTGCTCCTTAGCATCTTGCCCTGGTCTTTGACTGAATGAGCCCCATCTGAATGACAACTGCACCTTCAAATATGAGCTAAAGTGAGCAGACAGTTTGAACTCAGAGTGGCTTTGGTCCAGGTGCTAATATTGAACCAAGAATTAGATGTGGGGGAACAAATCAGGAGGGCACCAAGTACACAAGTTATTTTCTCTTGGCTATGTCTTCAATGCTCTTTTAGACAATGGCATTTAGACAAAGTCAACCTTCCTAGGATTTACACTCTTTAAGTGAAACAGACAATAAGCAAGTAAGCAATGTACAAATATATTGATATATTCTCCCCAAGGAGCACCTGCATTGGATTGAAGCTAGATATTACTTCTGTCTCTACTCACCCTGTACTTTCCTTGTCATGACTACTTCTTCATGATGTGGGGAAAGTTCCAAACAAACTCCCTGAGGTACAGCAGGAAAAACTTGGTGCAACATAAATACTGTGTATATTTAGAATGACGTGTAAATATTTTATAGACTCTAAAGTAAATAATGTATATATTTGAAATGTCAGTGTAAATATTTTATAGACAGCAGTACCACTGACAAGTGTGGAATCTGGTTTGCTGGGAGCTTTGCACTGGACTAATGGTAGGGCAGGGGAAGGTCAAAGAAATCAGAATTAGAATGACCTGTTCACGATGCATCAGAAAGCGTTGTTTTCTCCCTCTGCTTGGCCACTGCTTTGAATGCCAACCTTCCACATTCAAATGTTCCCATATGCGTTATCCACAGCAACCAAAGACCTACTCCTCTCGCCTGAGAGGTTGCAGGAAAGAGAACAGAACTGGATGAAGAGTAGCATGCAAGATTCTAAATGACTAGCTAAAAGTATATTTATTTGCTTATTTGTTTATTGTCTGTTTCACCTACAGAATGTAAATTCTGAGAAGGTTAAATTTGTCTGTCTTGTTTATCACCATTGTCTAAAATGGTGCCTAAGATATAAGAAGCTCTCAAAAAACATTTCTTGGATTAATAAATGGTGGGGTTTGATGTCAAACTGCAGAGTAATTCCACTATACAAATTTCAAACTGCAGTGCTGAAAGGGTCAACACTCTCAACCCATAAGTCAGGTAAGCCTTGAGCATGAATTTATTCAAGTTAACTATAGGAAGTAGCTGAGGTTAGTTTGTGAGAGGAGGTTGTTGCTGTTTAATGGGAAATAGAAGAAGGCCTCTTGGATCATAGGCCCCCAAGCCAGGGTGCCCCTCTAGTGGAGAGTTGTCTAAGAGGTTATGGTTGACTGAATTTGTAAGTCAACAAACTCATGTTCTCAATGCTATTCCATATCCCTGTGGGTGGGAACCCATTGTAAATAGGACCTTTTGCAGGTGTTAAGGAATGATCCAGGTGAATTAGGGTGGGACTTAATTTGGATTACTGGAGGCCTTCTAAGGAGAAAGCTGCAAGGGAGAAGCCAGAAGTCAGTGGAAACTGGAAAAACAGACACAGAAAGGAGAGAGCGTTGCCCTGCAACGGGAGGCAGAGATTTAAGACCAGGAGCCCCAAGGATTGTGCCAAGCCAGCCCAAGGATGCTGATCTTTGGGGAGAAAGCACCTTGAATTTGGACTTCTCCTAGCCTCAAAACCGTGAGCCAACAAATGCTTGTTGTTTACATATTTGTCATTGCAGCCTGGCAAACTGACATAGAGGTCTTGGAACTAGGGAGAAGTACACTGCAGATGGGCATAGGGGAGGAAGAAAAGCCCAAGCAGAAGATTGGAGGGAAATGGGAAGAGGCCCTTCACAAGCATGACCACAAATAAGCGTTTCAAAACTAAGCGTAATAAAAATATATATATAAAACAAAACAAAAACTAAGTGTAACCAACTATTAGCTTTTCTAGACCTAGTTATCCAGAAATTTTCACTCCTTCCAGAATGCCATTAGTAATAGCATTAATAGCAAGCACTTATATAGTACTTTGTGTCCCAGACACTGTTCCAATCGCTTTGCTTGCATTAATTTATTTAATCCTTAGAACAATGCCATGAGCAGCAGAAACTTGAGGTGAAATAATAATTCAGAAAATTACATGAACAAGTTATCTAGGAATTCCAATTAATCATTTTCCTTGCCCAAGAGTGTCAAATATTTTTGGCATCAGTGGGTGAATCACGGTCTCCTTTCTGGATTCTGCCTTTTCATTTACGTGAAGGTCCAGAATCCAGGGAAGGGAAGGTATCTGTCAGGAAGCCAGAATCTGTTTGGGACAGGTCTCATCTGTCACAAAATCACAGAGCCTGAGGAACAGAAAGGTCCAGAGAGAGCCCAGGTCTGACATTTCCACCTGACAGATGTGTGAGCAAAGTCACTCCACGGAACAGCCATCACATGGCTCAAGTCCCTCAGCAGGTTCGTTGCACGAGAAACCATGTGATACACTTTACTGTAGGCAGTAACAGAGTACTTGGCAGTCTTCAGACACAGAGAAGATCAACTGGCCTGGTTCATTGGAGAGGTGTTGGGTATGGAAAATGCAAGAGAAGGGAGAAAGAGAGAAAATAGGGCAAGGCAAATGTGTCATCAATTCCAAATTTGTTAAAGGTCTGGTTCTTTCACCAGTTTAAGACCAAACCCTAGCTTCTCTGCACCAGAGTGCCAACAGGGGTCCATGGTGCCTGTGTACTTATACCCAATGGAAGACACTTTCATCTCAGATCCTGCCCAGTGATGGTTTTGTGTGCCGTTCAGACCGTAATGTGCTGACAGCCCAGATCACAGTGCTACTCAGTTTATCTGTAGCTCCTGAAGTCTGTAGATAGGGCCATAAGGGAGCCGAACTTCTCACAGATGGGTGGTTGCGGGAGAGGGGTACATTGTGGAACAATGAATGACTGGTTCTCGATGCCAGAGAAGGAGCTGGAGCCCTCCAGAGGTCTGAGCTTACATGTCAGGGCTGTCTCCAAAGCTGGAGGCTGGGGGAAAGGGCATGCCGTGCCCCATTCCTTCTGGCACTAACAGGTCCTCAGGTTCCCTGGTCATGTAGCGCAAGTCTTAACACATTTCTTCCTCCTTCCACATTTATAGCAATTGCTCCTGATCATGCAGCAGAGTCACCTTGATGTACATGCAAATCATTCATTCTTGAGGTTCTAACTCAGGAGACCTGGGTGCCAGGTGGCCCTGGGAGCGCCAGCGCTGGAACAGGTCTGGGGTTGGGAAGCTAAGCAGACCGACATCCCGAGCCCTCTGAGAAGCACCGTGTCCTGCTTCGCTGAACTACACTTGTAGCCCAACACATTTCAGTGACACTGTCTACACCAGGACCTTGAATACAAAGGGTTGGGTTTTCTCTTGTTTCCATTTTTTGTTTTGGGTGGCTTTTCTTAATTTTGTTTGCTTTATTCTCAGGCAGAAAATTCATTTGGATAAATAAACACCAAATGAGTGATAACTATTTACCAGGCTTATGTTGGCTCTGTGGATTGAGGGATGAGTAAAACATAAATTCAACACATACTATGTGGTAAACACTAGAGAAAATATGTATAAAGGGAGCAGGAGAAACAAGGACAAGGGTTCCCAACCCAGAGAGAGGGTGTAGAGAAGGTACCTGAAGAAGGTGACACCGATGTAACAGTTGATTGTTTCACTGCATTTGTACTTTTAACTGGTACCACATCTTATAAACAATGCAGCAAAACATGAATTAGAGTTAAATAGAGCTGGATTCAAATGACAAATCTGCCACTTACTATTTGTATTAGTCAGGGTAAGCGATCTGCTGTAACAAACAGCCCCCATATCTCAATGGCTTGCCATAGTCAATGCTAGTTTCTTGCTCATATGATAGACCAATGCAAGTCAGTGGGGCTCTTCTCCACGTATTTCTTCTATGGCTCCTCCTACTCTAACTCTTCGAATGTTCCTCATCCTCCTCTCCACTCAGAGGATGCAGAAAGAGAGTGACGGTGCAGAAGAAGCACCTGCTTTTAATCCACGTCAGCCCAGAAACGGTGCACACCATCTTTGCTCACTTTCCATTGGGGAGAGCAAGTCATGTGACCCACCTAGGTACAAGGAGCCTGGGAGATGCAATCTAGCTGTGGCCTCAGGGAGGAGAGGGTGTGGGTGAGTGTTAGCCACAAAGTCCCATCAGTCGAGTCACCAAAACTCTGTGAATGCTGCTGCGGCTGAGATCACAGCTTCCATCTGTTGGGTCAAAAAAGGATTTATGTCTTTGGCATCTGCATGCTTCCTTTGTTACCTGGGAGCGTTTCAGTCACATGCCACCACAGTCTCCATCAGTCAGCTGGGCAGGAAGCACATGGCAAGGCACTGTGCTGGCACGGAGGACCCGCTGAGGACCAGAGGGGCTCCGTCGCCGGCTGATGGAGACGACACACAGCTCATCGCAGAAGACAACATGCTGTGTTGTACGTTGTCCTTGGTGTTCTAATTGTGAGAAATCCTCTGTATTGTCTTGTATGTGTATTAAGAGGACATAAAGTATTTATACTCTTTCTTAACACAAATTAATCAGTGGTTGTGACTTCAGGTGTCACATGTTATCCTGGAGCACCAAAATGTGCCTCTTTTTCACGCCCGGAGGTAACAAAAGACCAGGTCACCAGGAACAGCCTTGAACACTGCTTTGTTTCCAGGGTGTGAGGTCATCCAGCATAAAAGTGCTCCAGAAACGCTTCCCGGCACAACGTGCCTTGAAAATTATATGTTTTCAATTCGAAGCATAATTGGGTACAAGCGCCTAATGTTCATGCTGTTTTATAACGTGCTTCTCATAGCCTGTGGCCTTTTGTCCCCCTCTGCTTCCCCGCACCCCTGAGTGTGCAACTGTTTCAGAAGAGAGATTAAACCTCAAAAGAATCCGCGGGTAATCTTCGAGCGGCTGCGGATTTGTGGGGGGAGCTCTGTCTCCCGCGCAGGCTGGGTACTGTTAGGCAGCACCACATTTGTCACTGGATCCAGAGTGGCAGTGTTTTTACAGACAGTCTGGATACAAAGAGGAAAGATAAAATTTATGGATGTTCTGTGGTCCTCGCGGAGCCCAGACAGCAGTAATCTGACAACGCTGAGCTTTGGTGTTAAGAGTGTGGCAGATAAGCCGGCCCCTTTGGAAATGGAAAACGAGGACATTAAAAAAAAATCAAAGGAACAAATATCAAACAAGCAACGCCTCCTCCATCATCTATTCCCTTGTCTGTGTAATCCTCCATACTTTAGTCTGAGCAATCACTTGGAATTGTGGGGGCCTTTCAGGAGATTATCTGTATCAGTGAGGGCTTTGAAGTAGGGACTGCTGGCGTCTCATTACGGACAAAAATCAAAACCCAAGTGGGGCTGCGGCCCTGGTCTGTGGGGCCTCGAGCACACATCACAGAAGCACTAAATTACCCGAGTCAGGACAGCCTTACCGAGCTACCTATTTGCCCACAATAGCCTCCCCTCCTCCTTCTGCCCCTCTCGCCCTTGGTCTTGCTTTTCCTTCAGCTGGTGCTAATTCCCTCTGCTTTTCCCAAATCAAGGAAGTCTTAAAGGTTGTAATGGCAGCTCTTTCCTAAGTAAGAACATATTTTCAACACTTTTTATAAAGAAAAAAGGAGGCCCCCATTGAGTTGAATGATTTAAGTGGAAAATGTGCTTTCGATTGAAAAATGTTTTACCAACAGGTCACTCTGCGGTTCACTGGTGCAGTGGTGGGTTTAGCCAAAGAACGAGACTGTTTTGCTTACGGTCTGAACCTGGGATTGAACTGGCCCAAAGAGCGCCTGCGCTTTACCTCTTGGCATGTGTGAATTTACATAGTTAGCACAGAGCCTCCCGCTTCTAAGGATGCGACCTTGTGGAAATTATCCTGGGATGGAAGGAAAAGGTAGGCAGGAAACCTAAGTAGCTGTCCTGATTGCTGCTTTGGGTTCCCAGAAAACTTCTCGGCTCTGGAGAGGCAGTTTGGTGTTAGGTTGTCAAGAACGATCCTGCAGGGGATTGCAAGAAGCATTTCTCTCCCCTTGACCTTTCTCTTCTTGCTGTCTCTGCCTGTGCCTGTTATTCTTTTGCAAAACGTCAAAAGAGCAAAATAATTCTTTTGCTCTTCTACTTTGGCCAAAGTCACTCAATAAAATGTCAACCCTGAAACAATCCATCCGCCCTCTCAATTCTTACACCTCAACTGATGGATGCTGCTGGAGATAGCTGCATGACTGTAGCTTTCATGGTCTCCAGCTTCACCCAGGTGTTGTGATCCTTCTTTGTTTCTCCAGTCAGCTCTCTACTATCCCCACTTTTTAAGCCTTTCCATTCTTCTTAAGGTGCTGTTTTACCCCTTCCCCCAACATACATAGCTAATTAACTTGTTTCTCCTCCTGGTAAAAACAAAAGCTAAAGGGTAGAAACTACCTAGAATTTGAATACAGTTCAACCCTCCCATTTGTAAATTTCCCCACACTTTACTCATCCAGATCTCCCCCTCTCCACTCCCAATAGGATATCTGTCCTTCCTCTTGACCATGGTCAACCCCACTTTTGTTGCTCAAGACTCCAACTCATTCCCCATTCTTAGGAACCTCAACTCTTCTTTTCAACCTCTTCCACTCTAATGACCCTTTCCCATGGCATTTAACATATTCAGATGTTTCCTACCTGATAAGCCAAGCAATCAAACCCATTCTTTGAGCCCATCTTACTCTCCAGCCACTGCCCTTTGACTCTGATTTCCTTTAGTCAAGATTCTTAAAGAGTTGTTTACACTGAATGCCTCCATCTCCTCATCTTCCATTTGCTCTTCATTCTATCATGATTTTGCTTCTACTACCACCATTACATGGAAACTCTTCTCCCCAAGAACAACAAAGGACTTGCTCATCAAATCCTATGGACACCTCAGTCCTTAACTTTCCCTCTTATTGGCATTCAACTTAATTATCAGTCCTTTTTTCTTGGATGACTGTCTTTCATTGGCTTTCTTTGATGCCAAGCTCTCTTCATTTTTCTTTTACCTCTCTGGGTGTACCCCAGAGAAGTGCCTGTCACATAGCAGGTGCTTAATAAATGCATGGACAAAGGAATTATATGCATTTTCCCTTTATTCCTGCTTCCCACCCCTCTCTCTTTCTCCTTTTGTTCCCCTGCTGTGCTCTGAGCCAGTCAGATTCCTGCTCTGTGATGGGAGATTGATCAATAGGGATAACTGATCATGACCCTAAATTGCATGATATGAACCCAATGGTCTGATGGTCTAGAAGAAGCCTACCCAAGGGAAAGGGGACCCTGATCCAGGTGTGACCTATGATTGTGGAATTACCTAGCTGGAAAGGAATCATTGAGAGGAAGTGTACCCGCTGGATCATAATCTTTCAATGAGGGGGCAATCTGGCCATGAGTTATAAATGCCTTAAATCCAGGGGCCATATCTGCTCTCTTCTTTGAAGTTCCCCAAAGTACTTATTATTTCTGAAAGATTTTTGATGGTTAAAAATGTTTTCACAAAGTCCCTCAACCTATGACCATACCTGGCAATTATAAAATGCAACGTCAAGCCTAAATTTTTAGAAAAGTCAACATTTCCTTTCTATAAACAAAACCTGGTGGCAAAATAGAAGCAAACAAGAAGTTTTGGACAACTCCACCTCCTTTCTGTATCTTTATCCCAGCATTTCAGCAGGACTGTAATTGCCCATGGACATGAGGAAGGAGACAGTACAAATAATTAAAGGCCACATAGGTAGCAAGCTGGGAGCCAGAGTAAGAGCCAGCTCTGCTGGGCCCATGGTCATCCCATTGCCCCACAAGTCATCCAAATAGTTCTCATCAAGGTCAGCACAGACCACCTTGTTGAGGAACCCAGCAGCTGCTTCTCAGGTACAATCATACTCAACCGAAGGTGCTGACACATTGCACACTAAGCTAGCATGAGCCTCGCACCTCCTTGCCTTTAACTTGTTCCTCTCAGTTGAGGATGCTAAAAAGCAACTGAAAACATTCAAAGAAGAAAGAAGGAAGAAGAGAAGTGGGTCTCATGGTAGATAGTGATTCATTCCATCATTCAACAAAACCATTTATTGAACAAGGCATTTTGCCAGGGACTTGGGACGTTCAAAGATGAGTAAGATCCAGCTCCTATCCTAAGAGAGCTTACAGTTTAGGTGATATACCAAAGTTATAAGGAAGAATAGCATACATGCCAAAAAAGAAGATCAGAGGGCTCTGCCAGTGATGAGGGTAAAGGATATTAGAAAGCTGGGGGATCCGAACCAGATCATCTAGAAGGGGCCAGACAGTAAAGGCACTGATACCTCACTGTGCCTGGTGCACATGGGGGACTGGCTGGGAATAGTGGGAAAGAAAGGAGGGCAGGAAGAAAAAGAAATTGGGTGTGAAATGAAATATTTTGCAATATTTCTAAAGTTCTCCCCTCTCCTCCCCTCCCCTCCCCTCCTCTCCTCTCTTCTCCTCTCTTCTCTTCTCCTCTCTTCTCTTCTCTCTCTCTCCACGGAAAGCAAGAACCATGAAAGGGAGCAGGAGAGAGAGAGCACATACAGGTTAAGGTCTGATTCGGGGTAAATCTTGGGTCACTGAAGTAATTGGCTGGAGATGCCACTGTCCCACCAGCCTTAAAAGCCAGGGACAGGACTCTCAGGAATGTGTGGCCCAGGAAAGGGAGCCTGGCCTAAGGAGCTCAAAGCCCAGATAGCAGAGGAGATTGCCCCTGGAGCATCTGGAGAAACAGGTGCAAAAGGAGATAATCAGCCAGGGGCTTTGCTTTGCTCCCCTCCTCCTGTCACTGAGCTCCACAAGCAGGCCTTTCTGTTGTAGTCTGCACTTTCTTAGGCTCTGGCACCAGGAGGCTGGACTTACAACTCCAGGCTTGGATCTGAAGGTATGTAGTTCCTCTTGTGAGGTGGACAATAAGGAGAGCAAAAGGGAAGTTCACAGGCATCGAGGTCATTTGCTGAGCCGAAAGAGGTCCCAAACTCTCCTACAGCTTGTCCCCTGCCAGCTCCATGCTCCTTTCTTACGCCTGTGTCACTGCTACTAACTGAACCTAAACTCCTGCGTTGCAGGATGTGTTGGGGGTATGGACCCAGAAACCTGGGGTGCCAGGAGAAGTGAGTAAACACATTTGCCATAAGTTTGGAGGACTTGACTGTGCAGTTTCTAGGGCTAGTGGGAAAATATTTGGGTAGGGCAGGATTGGTAGTCCCTCAAAAACGACATTTGAAGCTGAAGGGTTTCTGATTGAGGAAGAAGTCATTTTTGTCCCTGCTTTGTAAATTATTAAAAGGAAAAGTATGAAGGTTGAACCAAGGGCTGATGCGTTTGTTGGCTCAAAATTGGACACAAGAAATGGCACACCTGTTGTTGCTCTCTGGCTCTGTCCCCAAAGAGAGTGGCTTTTCTGTTGCTGGCTTCTATTTGGGGTTCAGACATTTATGGCTCGGGGAGGCTCACAGTGTCAAACTTGGTTATTTATGCCCAGCAAACCTCTCTGGGGGACGAATGACTTTTATTAAACTGTCAGCTGCCTTATCAACAGGTCCAATGTGTGATACAGAATTGGAGCCTCAAGCGTCTCACTAATAATTTGGGGCAGACTAATGTGGGGGGCATTTCGGCCAGAGTCCAGTGACATGCTGAGTTTCCAGAGTGACCCCAGGCTTCCCTCCTTCCCTGAGCCACCTTCAGACTCAACTCTAGAAACACCTCCCAGGCTGAGATGTCTAGAAACATCTCCCACAGCACCCAGCTTCCCCATTCTCCCTGCAAAGTCCAAATTTGTGTCTTCATCAGCGGGCAAGTGACCGAGGACTTTGTAGGTCAGGGAGGAGAAAAAACAGGCTGTTGGCTGGAAAAAACAAGAAAGGCAGGATGGGTTTCACCTCCAGAGGTCAGGCCAGGGTGAGAGGGGTCATCTTGCTCCCAGAAGGTAAGATGACGCTAGGCAAGTCTCAGCAGCTGCAAGGATAAGCCTCAGTGAGTCAGAGTTCTCAAGGGCTGAAAGACATTTCTTTACAGAAAGTGCACTTAGGCTAGGTTATGAAAATCCTGGTACTTCTAACTGTGTGTGTATATGTGTGCATGAATGAGATTGATGTTCGGTTAATTTCTGAACAGCATTCAATCATCCATTCAGCAAATAGCTGCTGCGTGTCTACCAAGTTCCAGGCATTGCTCTATGCTATGAGGACACAGGAGTGAACAAAACTGACAAAAATAATCAAATCAACAATTGTTCTATTTTATATGTCATACAGGGAGAAATTCTATGGAGAAAAACAAAACAGGGCAAGGTATGGAGAGTGCCAGGAGCAAGGGAGGGCTTATGATCTCCCAACGGGAGGGCTGGGCAAAGTCTCATGGAGAGGAGGGCTCTGACCATGGGGCCATCTGGGGAGAGAACTTTCCAGATGTTTGTTCATAATAAAATACATTTTAAAATTCTCAACAAAATTATAAAATTTTCATCAGTGGCCTTCAGGTAAAAACTTCACTCATCTCTTCAAGACCACAGTATTTCATGGGGACACTGAGGCAGAGGGGCCGGGCTTATGCTTTGGAAGTTGAGTCTCCAGGCAGAGCAGATTCTCCCTTGGGAGGAATCCAGAAGTGGGATTGTGAGGGGCGAGGCAGTGCAATTTCCTGTCCTCAAGCACAACCAGGCAAAAAGACAAGAGGCGAGGAAGGGGACCCACCAAACGGTCAGCTTTTAGATCGTATTCCTTCCTGTTTTCAATCAATTTTCAGTAAACTTCAATTCAATTCAAATATAAGGTTTTATTAAATATTCCAGAAATGACTTCTGGTATCACAGCAAAGGACACATGCAGTTCTTTGTCTTAGTTTGTCTGAGCTGCTATCACAAATACCATAGACTTGTTTTGACATAACAACAGGAATTTATTAGCTCATGGTTTTGAGGCTAGAAGTTCAAAATCCAGATATTGGCAAGTCTTGCTTTATCCAGGAGTCTATAGGATTCTGGTGCTGGCTGTTGGCAATCCTTAGAGTTCCTTGTCATGTATGTATGCCTCTCCTTTTGCTGTCTCTTCTGGCTTCTGCTGGCTTCCAGCTTCTTCCTGTGTGGCCTTCTCCAACTTCTGTTTTCCAGTTCCTTGTCTATTCAAGGATTCAGACCCTATATGAGTTTGCTGGCTGCTAAAACAAATACATAGCTTAAACAAAGGGAATTTATTGGCATATGACTTTGAAGCCAATAGAAATCCAAGCTGGGTGACAGCAACATGATGCTTTCTCCCTGAAGGCTGTGGTGTTTTGGGCCTGGCCACCGGTAATCTTTGGGGGTTCCTGAACTTTTCCATCACATGGCAATATACTCTCCTTTCCTTTCTGGCTTCTCCTTTCCAGCTTCTTGCTTCCTGCGGCTTTCTCTCTGTTGCCTTCTTTTATAAGGCCTCTAGTAATAGGATTAAGATTCATTCTGAATCAGTTGGCCACACCTTAGTTAATCTTCAGAAGGTTCTATTTACAGTGAGTTCATACTCATAGGAATGGGGATTAAGAGCATGTCTAAATTGGGGCACATAATTCAATCTACTATATTCTGTAAGACACTTGAGTGCAAATCAGAGGAGAGAGCACATATCAGAAGCCTTGGTCTTACCTCCAAGGAGAGGTCAACAAAATCAATTGCAGGCAAAGAACTCTCTATAGTTAGCCAAGGTTAGCAGACTTCAACCTCTGCTATGAAAACGTAGAAGCTTGGTGTCTCTCTCTCTCTCTCTCTCTCTCTCTCTCTCTCTCTCTCTCTCTCTCTCTCTCTCTCTCTGGCTTTCATCACCACCTGGGTACAAGGCAGAGCCCCACAGCACCTAGAAGAAGAGGATTTATACTTTGTCCACCTTGACTCTTCTCAGACATTTGAGGATTCATTCCTGTGTCTTCACCCTGGCCATAAACCAAATGGATACCAGCAACTCCTGGCTACCCAATGCTAGAGATCTGCAGAGAACATCCTTATGTAGAAACTCCTGAGAGTCAGAATTCATGGCATCTGACAACCCACAGGAGACTCTTTCTAGCAGAGGTAGTAGAACAGTATAGCCTGAGGTTGCAGAGACTATTAGGGACATCTTGCATGAGGAACAGTGAGAGGTGAAGGTGGAGAGGGATTTGTGAGGAGAGCCAGTCCAAGGTGCTTCAATACCACCCCCACGCCCAGCTGAGTCAGTCTGGCAATTTACTAATCCTTTCTTTGCCTCAGTTTTCTCATCTATAAAACAGGTTGATAAAAAATAGGGCCTACCTCATCAGGGTATTATAAGAATTAAATGGTTTAATATCTGTAAAGCACTTACAACAGTGCCTGGAACATAGTATACACTTAGTAATCATAGCTCCTTTTATTAGTCCCAGGGAACAAGAAAGATCTAAACCTCTGTTCTTTGACTTTCTGTGTATTTTCTGAACTTTCTTGAACCTTAATTTCAGACTCTACTAAAAACCGTAATTTCAAGCCCTGCTGAAGAGTCATTGGCAGATGAGAAAGGAAAGCCATAGCTCTCTCCATGGAAAGCAGAGCCTAAGGGAATAGTTGATTAAGCCATGTTTCAGATAGTATTTAATTTTTCTCCTTTTTTTGGGCTGTGTGAGTGAGAATTGTAATTCTATAAATTTTTAAAAGACTACCAAATATTAACAGCATTGTTTAGTACAGCCCATTTTCTTCTCAATTTACACACTTATTTACCATGTTCATTGTTCTTCACTCCTTCCAGCATCTCCAATCTTCCATTTGTAATAATTTTCTTTCTTATTCTCACTTTTTAAATTTTCTGTCCATTGATTTTCTATTCTTCTTTCTATATATTTTATTCTTGTTTATCTTCCATTTCACAGGTACTTTCTTCAGCTCTATCTAAACTACACTTATTCCTATTAATTGGACTCATAATTTTGGTTTTATATTTTTCAGGTCTCAAACTTCTCTTTGGTTCCTTTTCAAATCTTCTCCGTCATTTTTTATACTTTCCTATTCTCTTCCAAATATTTTAATCTTTTTTACACTCTTGAACATAGTAAGAATAATTGTTTAAAGAATGTATCTGGTAAGTCCACCTTCTGGAGTCCTTGTAGGTTTATGTCTGTTTTCCATTGTTTGTATGTGTATGTTTTATTTAGGTTGTTTTATCTCCTTTGTCTTTTATTTTTATAATGGACATTGTACTCAAAAATTGTTTGTAGAAATAATTTGAGACTTGCTCCTCCAGAGAAGATGATTTTTTCTTCTTTCAGGAACCTGGGTGCACTAGTAATTTTGGATCACTTTAATCCAATTACAAGGACTGGGACTTTCCTGACCACCTAGATTATTTGAAGCTAAACTACAATCCACTTGAGGACTGATTTACCTTCCTCAGAGTGTTCTGCTCTTTGGGGTCTCAATCAAAGTATAAAGGATTTACAGGGTGTCCCACACTTAATGGGCCTTAAACGCTGGTCCTGTCATCCCAGCTACGTGAGGCTTTTATCTCCTCCCTAATTTGGTTTGATTGAAGCTTTTAATACCTTCCAGAAGATTTAAAAAGTACTTTTCCCCAGCTTTTCTGGTTGTCCTCAGCAAGAGGATTTGTTAATATTTCCTAATGCTAATGTTATTGTCACACCTTCTAGTGAAGCATTTTTCTGGGGTTCTACAAGTGGTATAACTAGATCTTTATATAATTCTTTCCTTTACTCATAATAAACAGTATGAATTGGGGTGAATTACTTCAGCTTTTTGGGATTCAATTCCTCTTCTATAGCAAGGAATTCAATTATATGGGCTTTGATGTCCCTTAAAGGTCCCAAATTTTAATGATCTTCTGGTTCAGTATTTCCCAAAGAGAAAAATGTAACATATCAAGAACAGAGTTCTTTAAATAATGTGGAAGTTTGAATTGGTTAAAAGTGTCAAACATTTCTGCATTAAGCCTGTCTCTAATTCCAGTAAGTTTGTTAGGAAAATGTTTCCTGGGATTCAGACCAGGGACTGATCACAATGTTCACATATCTGAGGACAGAGGAAGTCCTGAGACCATTTATGTGTTATGAGGGTCCACTCAGGAGGCAGAGACCACACTAGTTTCCCAGCAGAGAGAATTTAGTGTAATGGATTGTTAGCCAGGTATTGGAGAATTCTCCTAAAGCTGGAGGATCGAAGAAGAAGTTGAAATTACTAAACTTAAAAGCTTGGAGGAGGGCTGGCAGCTCTCGAACTTAGACCTCTGAGGACAGGGTTCTGCTGGCAGGTGCTGGTGCCTCAGAAACGTTGAGGATGGCCCATGGACTGAAACTCAGCCTCTGAGAGGAGTCCTTATCAGCAGGCGGGGGTGTCTCGGAGGGCACACAATAAGGCTGGTTCGGGGAGTTATGGAAAAGCTGCAGAGGGGAAATAGTGGTTGAACTGGAGCACACGCCACTACCCAAGGAAAGACTCAGAGAGCAAGGTCATGTAGCCTTCCAACCACACTCTAATGCCCCCTACTGGCAGAGTCTACAGAGAGCCAGCTGGCAAAGAAATGCTGCGCCCAGCACCAGAAAGGATGGGTTTGAACTTGACGATACTGTAATAATCAGCACACCATCTTTGCAATCTGCACCAAGGATCTTATTCATTTTGTTGTGCTGTCATTGTGGATTATTGGAGTATTAGGATAATGAGTACTATACATGCCTCAGGTGTTTTATGTTGTTTTAGCTGGATACATTATGTAAGAAATGTGGGTACACACTAAAATATAGCAAAAGACGTGAAGCTTCAGAGCAAAAATTGGAAAAGATAGCCACGCGAAGAAGTAAAATCTTATCAACCTAAGTTTTATTTGATAAACAACCTTAACTTAGTCTGTTCAACAACACTGATTCTATTGTATTGTAATATGCCATTAGACAACAATCCTTGCCCCTATCTCCCAAACATAGCAGCTTTTCAAGCAGCAGTTCCCTATACTGAGGCTTTGCCGGCTTTCAATGATTCAAATAACAGAGCTTTTATTCAAGTACAGACAGACTCCAAGGGAGCCTTCCCTTGGGTGACCTATGATTAATCTGGCTACTTATAAAATATAAGGGTCTTTCAGCCTCAGTTAGCTGCTTCTCCCTGTACCTTTCTTTCTTTGTCTCTGTGTAAGGACTGGCTCAAATTATGCCTAAAGTCAAATTTCATTACAATAAATCCTTCAGTGGTGTCTAAATTATTTTTTTTCTTGTGGAGTTTTGTTATATCGAGTAATGTTTGTTAATAAGCATTTCCTTGGAAATAGAAATCTTTAGGTTACCCTGAAACTTGATCACAATAGTGGTGTTTGTTTTATAAGGAATAGTTATGCAGCTGTAAGAAGAAATGAAGTCGTAAAACATATGACAACATGGATGAACCTGGAAGATATTATGTTGAGTGAAGCAAGCCAGACACAAAAGGACAAATACTTTATGATTGCACTATTATGAACTAAATATATTGTGTAACATATTGTATGATTCAAAAAAATTTATATGTATCCAGTACATTTAACAGAGAAATGTATGTTTTTATTCAACTGTGTTTTCTTTTTAGTTTTTAATTGTTTATATTTTCAATTATTAAACGAACAAAATAAAGTTTAAAAAAAGAAATAGTTATATTAAAAATATTTATATATGGATATGGATATTCAAAGTTGTCTGAAGAGACAAGAGCCCAGTGTTCTAGAAATTTACACCTAAAACAAATAGCACAGGTACTAACATACATGCAACTAGACATACTTAAATGCATTTATCAATATAAGCAACGAGCTGTAAAACAAGAACAAAACAGAAGTATTATATAAGTTGAGCATAGACTTGCTATCTGTTAGCAGTAGTGATGATGAGAATCATGAAATGCTTTATACCGGCAGTCACCAATCAAGCGTCTTCAGTTTCAAACTTGTAGAAACCATCTGTCTTAGTTTTCCAGGCTGCTACGACAAATACCACACAGTGGTGGGCTTAAACAATGGGAATTGATGGCTCACGATTTTGAGGCTAGAAGTCCCAAATCAAGGCAACAGCAAGGTGATGCTTTCTCCCCAAAGTCTCTAACATTGGGGTTCCTTGGCTCCTTTCTCATATCACATGGTGATGCCGTCTCCTTTCTCTTCCAGGTTCCTGTTGATTTCCAGCTTTTCTCTGTGGTCTTTTCTTACTCTGGCTTCCAGGTCCTCTCTCTTTATAAGGACTCCAGTAATCTGGATTAAGACCTAATTTCATTCAGTTGGGCCACACCTTAACTGAAAATTCAAGAGATCCTATTTACAATGGGGTCACACCCACAGGAATGTGGATTAAGATTAAGAACAAAAAAAAAAGATTAAGAACATGTCTAAATTGGGGTACATAATTCAACCCACCACACCTTCTTCAGTCAGTTTACATAGAGACTGAACTTATTTAAAAATATTTAGCAGTTCATAGATTCTCTGGAAAGGATAGAGAAACCATCTTGGAAGCAGCGTTCCAATAATCGTGTTCAAATCACACTCTAGAACTACCCCAGTGAAAATGCCAATGGGCCCCCATACTGTGCAGAAGCACTGAAAATTGATTGTTCTTTTGATACTGAGTTCTGGTCTCTACCACTAGAAATGCTACCATTTCTTTCTCTAGAACTTTGAAGTTAAAGGCCTCCATGATGACTTTTGGAGGGCATTTCCATCAGATATACTCTTACTGGATGCGTGTGTTTGACCGAGTTTAGGTAACATCACATGGTCCCTTGCCTTCAATGAAGCTGAAAATGCATGCTTCAGGTTGCAAGGAAGACCGGAGGGGCAAGTTTAGGGAGGCATTGACTCATAAGATGAGGAATTCCCAAACACAGGGCGAGGTACCGGTTGGCCAAGAGGAAGAGAAAATGTCCAGATCATTTCTCTAAGTGTGGTACTTAGCATATGCATCATAAAATCTCAGTGTTGATGAAAAATGCAGATTTCCAAGCCCTACTCCAAAATCTTCAGATTAAGCTCTCACAAGGGAACCAGGAACCTGCATTTTCCCCAGGCTCCTTAGGTGAGACTGATGAAAACTACAGATTGAGAGCAGCTGGGAAGTTTATATTTTCAAAAGCACTTTAAAAATTATTTGTTTGATTTACTTTCAGAATTGGCTGGGAAGAAAGCTATAACTGCTACCATAGTTGGAGATCAAAATCTCTGTAATTCTCTATAGGAAAGCCCTCTGCAGTTGATAGGAAAAATAATAAACTTCTACTCTTCTTTTTACAGGAGGATCTTAAAGGAAGAAGAAAGACAGTATGAGGGGGCATTTAGGAGCGTGGCATCTAAAGCTAAATTGCTTGAGCTTGAATACACTCCATCTCACTTAACAGCATGTGGCAGATTATATTTTCCAAAGATGGCCATAAAAATATCTCCCATCCCACGTGCTCTTCTAAACCCTTGCTACACCCCCGAGGGAGTTTTCCCTTCTCTTGAATCTGGGCAAGCCTTTGTAACAGCTTCAACCTACTGAATATGGCAGAAGTAAACACTTTATGATTCATTGACTAAATCACACAAATGCTATGCGCTTCAACCTGGTCATCTTGGGTGCTCAGTCTGGATCCAGCCACCACACTGTGATAGACCCATGGATAGGCCCACAGAGAGAGGAACTGAAGGCCTGGCTCACAGCCCTGGTTGAGTGCCTAGTTGTCCACTTTGCCAGCCACGTGGTCCATCTTGGAAATGAGTCCTCCAGCTTCCAGATGTGCTGTCCAAGTTGATACCACACACAGCAGAGACAAGCCATTCCCACTGAGACTTGCCAAAATTGTAGATTACTGAAAAATATAAACAACTGCACTTGTTTTAAGCCACTAAATTGGATAGTTTTTATGTAGCAATAGATGACTAATGAGAAGATAAATTAATTAACCTCTCTATGCCTCATTTTCTCTGTGTGAAAAATGGGGATAATAATTGTGTCCACTATATAGAATTTTCTTGAGGATAAATAAGTTATTATATGAAAAGCATTTAGAAAAGATTTTGACATGTAATAAATGCTCTGTAAGAGTTAATTTGAGGTACGGGGAGAGTGTAGCTGGGATGACCAAGCATGAAGTAAATAGCCAATCCAGAATTCTTTTAGGCTATAGTAAAATTGTATTAATTTCACATATTTGGAGTGGGACAATTTGAATTAGTAACTATCCAAATGATAAAATTTTCAGTATACAAAATGAGTTTTAGTACTTTCAGTTCTACGTATGATTTCAACCAGACTAGTGTCAACAAATATTATTTAATTGAAGTTATTTGTTCTTACCATGTAAATAATTTTTATTATCATTTCCAAGTCAGGGCTCAGAGTCTAGATATCTGGTTCTGTTTGACATCTCCCTTCCCCTTAATGAGTGATCTGAGCCAATGATCTTAGTTCTCTCCCAAGACCTGGTAGTTTCCCAATAAATATTTGGTAAATAAATAAAGCCATAAGACATGATACAAATATTAGTTATTCTAGCACATGGTTGTTTACCAGGCAAATGACCTGTTGGAAACAACACAGAAGTGAGAATCGCATTGGCTCAAATCTGAGATGGGCCATTACTTAAGGAGGTAGTAGGCAGGATGGGGAGGGTTCAGAAGGACAGGTGACCCTCAAGGACCTAAGAGGGTCACGTAATCTTCCTTCACACACCAGTCACCTCTGGGACAAGAACATGTTGCCAAGTGATTATGAATCCTTTCTTCTCTTACATAAATCAAAATATGCCAAAGCCATTGTATTAGTTATCGATTGCTGCACAGCAAATTATCCCTAAATTTTGTGGCTTAAAATGACACACATTTACCTCACAGTTCCTGTGTGTCAGGAATGAGGGAGCAGCTTAACTGGGTGGTTCTGGCTCAGGATCGCCCAGGAGGTTGCGGTCAAGCTGTTGGCTGTGTTCTCACCTGAAGGTCAACTGGAAAGGCCCAGGTTCCAACATGAGTCACGGGGTTGGTAGCAGGAGGTCTCAGTTCCTCCCCACATTACTCACAACATGGCAACTTGCTTCCCACAGAACAGGTAACCTAAGAGCAAGGGGGTGAGGGGAGTAAACACCTAAGACAGAAGCTGAAGCCTTTTTTGTAACGAATCTACTGGTCACACAGAACCATCCTGGTACAACGTGAGGTGGGACTACACAAGTACATGAGTAGGCAGAGGTCATTGTAGCCATTTTTTAGATTTCTTACCACAGCCATCCTTGGGTGGAAAGTTCTTGCCTTGGTGTTCCTTTCAAGTCTTCCCTCAATGTTTACCATAACCATATTTTACCTGTATTAAAATACTAGAGGTCAAATGGAAACGCCTGGGAAGTTAATTCCACTCTACTGAAGTCATGTCAATGACTGTCCAGTGGCCACCATGGACATGACTCTAAGCTAGATATCATGTGGACTACAAAGATGAAGAGCTGCAGGGCCTGTTGACAGGGAGCTGGGATTCTGATGGGGCAGCAGTCAGATCGTGCGTAATTATTATAAGACCAGGAGATGTACGACAAATATCAAAATTGGGGTTGTATTATAATCAAGAATGTAGTCAAGTGTTCTTTATATGATTTAATTTTTAATTAGTAAATTAAATGAAGAGGTTATAGTAGATGATCTCAAGATCCCACCAGCCCTACATTTTCTAAAGGCTGTGTACCTATGGGCTGAAACAGAGTGGAAGAAAACCCCAGCAAGGCCTTGTGACCAAGAAGCTTCCAGTGATGGCTGAGAAGAGCTTCTGGCTCTCCAGGAGCTATAGAATGTCCAGACTAGAAAGGGGAGAAGGGTAAGAGGGTGTGATTAATTCTGATATCTCAGAGACCAGAGCTGACAATTCCATTGCACCTCAGTAAAGAAGTGGCTTTGAAATTTCAAGCAGCATTCCTTGTGTCCATTTCAAGATAAAGATTTGGACTTGTATTTTCCTTTTTCCTTTGAAAATTTTACATTGTTCTGGTCTATACAGTCATGTCTGACTATTTTTTCCTGGGATTCTCATTTTCCTCTTTCTTAAAAACAGGTATCAGTACTACTAAGTATCCTGAAACGTCAATCCACTTTAAAATACCAGTGTTTTACTCCCATTGGAGAGGCTAATAATTGGAACTTAAGCAACATCCCAGCAAAATCAGTATCTACTTCAATTTGCTGCACAATAAAAACCAACCTAACCTGAGAAGTATGTAGGTTGGGCAAAGAGGAAATCTTGTTGAATTTGTTCTTTTTCCTTGCACTAAACTTTTATCTTTCAAAAAAATTGTGGATGGTTTTCTTTTTAAAAAAATCTTTTCTTTTTCATTTTATTATTCCTGCATACACAGTTTTACCAACTATATCTTCACCTCTTTAAGGGATGGCCTTCAAGCATGTAGCCTTATGCAAGTTGTCCTCGTCTCTAGACACACTCACTGTAAATGAAAACTCCTTGTGTTCTGGACCCTGCTCCCTGGGTCACAGCAGCATCAGCAGGACCTGGGGTCTTCGTAAACAGGCGGAATCTCAGGTTCCACCCCAGAACTACTGAAGCAGAGACTGCATTTTAACAAGGTCCCCAGAGGGTGAGGCTTCACATTAAATTTGCAGAGCTGTCTCCTAGAACTGCCAATGAGACCTGAGTAGCACTTGTCCTTCTCAATGGTGTGCACTCATGCAGGCCAGTGTAGCGGCTTGGCAAGGTGAATATTTGGGACTTTTGGAGAGCTCTGTATTTCTCTCTCACCTGCCTTGGCTTTAGCTTTTTATTTTTCTATGGAAATATCGAAACAATTGAGACTTATTTTGGTTTTTCCCCATCCTTTGCAGCTGATCCCATTCACCTTCTATTCAGCCAGTTTCCTTCAAAGCTAAATATTAAACAGATCTGTCTCTTGCCAGCTGACCCTACATAAGGACGTGCACTGGCCCTCACTCTGTGGGTGGGGAGCTGAGCCGACAAAGGGAGAGGAGAGACAGGACGGAGCCAGTGTCTGTCCCCCGGGAGAGCCCAAAGCTGTGTCTGTGCCTCCACATCAATTAAGCAGCCAATAGCCAAACATCTTATAGCTTCTGCAAGACATTCTTGCAGAGAAGTTCCTTTTTCGCCAGAGGGTGAAAGGGTGGCTAATTGATTTTGTCTGCCTTTCAGATGGACTTCATGAGAGAAGAGTTTTAATTCTAAAAGTGTTTTAATTCTAACAGAGAGGTAACATTTTTGGATACTGGAGCAAACTTTTCTGTGGATCTCATGTGACCGAGCTTTGCATCTGGGTATTATTTTTCATCAGACTGTCATCCTGTTCAATGACAAGAGCAGTAAAGTGAATTAGGGTGACCATCTTCTAAAAACACATTTATATCATAAACACTTACTTCTTCACAGCAAATTAACAAATGAAACCCAGCTCTTCTGAAATGCTCTGAAACCTTGGTGGTCCTTATGAGCACTGAAGGGATGGGTGAAGTTTGCATTCTGGAAGATCTCTGTCCAGGGAGAAACTATCTCATGCTCTACTATCTCCAGAGCTTGTGTCTCAACACAATGTATTATCTGATATACAAAGAAGGTCTCAATTTGATATGCTGTATGTCAATATATGGAAATAAAGAAGAGAGGAGATGGGTAGGGAAAAAAAAAAACAAGAAATGACAAAACACAACTTTTGGCCCCACCATTTCACCATTTCTACCATTTCACGCCTTCAGGGAGAATGACTTGAGATAGCACTTCCCTCTGCAAGGTTATGCAAAAGAGCAGAAATGCCCAGTTTCTGAAATGACTCTGTATTAGTCAGCCAAAGGGGTGTGATGCAAAGTACCAGAAATCTGTTGGCTTTTATAACGTGTATTTATTTGGGCTAGAAGCTTACAGGCACAAGGATAAAGGGTAATTTACTTCCCTCACCAAAGTCTGTTGCCATGTGTTGGAGCAAGATGGCTGCCGATAGCTGCGAGGGTTCAGGCTTCCTTCTTCCTCTTAAGGCTCCATGGTCCCAGCTTCTTCTGATCTCAGCTGTAGGCTGAGATAAGGCTCACCTCTCTTCCCAGGGCTCATTTCTTTCTGGGCTCAGCTGCTCTGCTTTCTCTACAAGGTCAGCTGTAGACTATCAGGCTCGTCTCTCTTCTCAGGGCCATGTCTTTGGAGCACTCTCTCTTCCTGCATATCTGCTTCGGTGATCTCCTTCTCCGTGTATTTACTCCCCTCTCTTTGATTAAGCATCCGTTCATATAGCCCACAGCTGTAGGCTAGCCGTAGGCCAGGACTGAAACTGAGTCACCCTAATGACGTGGTCAAATAAAAGTCCTAATCTTGATTTAATAATGTAAAAGTGAAACCTCTGAGTCTAATACAATCTAATATGCCCAGAGAAACAGACCAGTTTGCAAACACAATCAGTATTTCTTTTTGGAATCCATCAATAATATCAAACTGCCACAGACTCCAATTGTTTTAAAGATTTATTTTTTATTTTCTGCCTTTTGTCTCCCCCGCCCCCGCCCCGCCCGCTGCGGTGATGCACTGAGTCAGCTTCACAGGTGAGTGGTGGCCTTGCCCACTCGCGGGTGGCTTGCCCCGCTTGTGGGCAGCTCTGCTCTGCCCGTGGTGGCTTTTGCCCTGCCCACAGCAGCTCTGCCCTGCCCACGGTGGCTCTTGCCTTCTCAAGCAGTCCGCCCGCCTGGAGAGGTCCTGGGGACCGAACCCAGGGTCTCCCATGTGGTAAACCGGCGCCCTATCCACTGGGCTATACAGCCAGCCTGGACTCCAATTGTTTTAAAGACACAGAAAAGCCATCCAACTCTCTGCTCAAAGGGAATGACCAGCAGTTATTGTTTTATTTTTATTTATTTTTTACTTTTATGCTTTAGATTACATAAGTATTACATTAAAAATATAAGGGCTTCCCGTATGCCCCACTCCCTCCCCCTCCCACACTTTCCCTTATCAACAACATCCCTCATTAGTGTGGTACATTTGTTACAATTGATGAATGCATATTGAAGCATTGCTTCTAACTATGGATTACTGTTTGCTGTACAGTTACACTCTCCACTGCACAATTTTGTAGGTTATGACAAAATATACAATGGCCTGTATCCGTCACTGCAATGTCATGCAGGACAACTCCAATGTCCCGAAGATGCTCCTATATCACATCTATTCTTCCCTCTCTCATCCCTCTGAGCTTCTGGTGGCCGCTGCCTTTATAACACTGATAAGAGTTCTTCCATTGCTAGAATTTTAAGTCTATAGTAGAATAGTATTAAGTCTACTTTAGTCCATTATTCATTCCCCAATCTTGAGGATTTGGAGATGGTGATGCCCACTCTGCTTCTAATTGAGAGGGAGCTTAGATCCCATGGGGCAGATGGATGGAACTGTCTTGCTTGCAGTTGCAGAAACTTTCTGTTCCTTGGAATGGGTGTTGTCCATCATCATCTCCTCATTAGTTGTCCTGGGTGAGTCCAGTGAACTGGAGAGTAGGTGTTAAAATTCTGCTGAGATTCAGGGCTCAACTGGCACATGGACGGATCAAAGATTTAAGTCACTGGGACATCCAGCATTTTTGAGAGGGAAAAATCACAGGAGTCAGGAAGGCTGCCCATGATCCGGAATAAAAAACCTAAGAGTCATAATATGAAGCCGTAGGGATGCATTTGCCTGTATAAAAGGAAATCTGTGGGAATCCTAGGAATTGTTGTTCACAGAGTCTTCCTAAACCCTGTGATTTCACTTTCATCCACTGTCTTGTTATTCTGGATTTTGAGTGTTGTCCACATGATTTTTTGAAAAATGAAAAATGTGGACTTATACCCTTGCCCAATATGTGAATCTTTGGAAATAAGAAGTAAAAGAGTGAATTCATTTCCTCTTTAGCCTGACTTCAGCCAAGTAGAAGCTTAGGTATTCTTTTTTTTTTTTAAGATTTATTTTTCTAATTTATTATATATCCCCCCCCCC
>PVKH010003461.1:0-24921 GCA_004027955.1 Chaetophractus vellerosus
AAAAAAAAAAAAAAAAAAAAAAAAAAAGAATGTGATGGCATGCTATGGATACATAACCGAGAGAAAAAAACAGGGCTAATAATAAGTTGTTCAGTCTTAATATAGCTAAAACATTAGATACCTTACATGAGGTATTGAAGAACAGTGATAAGAAAACAAACCTCTGGCTCTGCGCTACTCTAGATTTGTGCTTTTCACTCCCTTATGATCTTGTTTCTGCTTCTGAATGAGCTTCTAGCTCCATTTAAAATCAACTACATTAAGGACACTGTAGTCATCACAGAGCTTTCCCGTGAGAATGCTGAGAGGGTTTCTTGACTCCAGGATAAGAAAGTTATCTGTCACTTTATCTGATTGAGCTCTCTTAACTGATTTCAAGCTTGCTTATAAAAGGAGACTTTTTGCTTCCATACTTTGTCAGCAGAAGCTTGTGTGGTTAATAATAATGTGTTGCAAGACAGAGGAGGGTAGTAGGAGAATGCCTTTGTTGAATGAACAAGATGACCCACGTGGCTTTTATCCTACCTTTCCATTGTGTTGTTTAGTTATACAAATTCTCAATTTGGAGAACATGAATCCTAAGGGACAATTTCCTAGCTTATGTCATAATTTAGTCAGTGTGTCACATTATTTATGTGTCATGAATCAAGAACACTGATAGTAGGTCTAAGAAATCTATAGATCCACTGCTTGATAGAAAGAAAACTGCATGTTTTAGTATTTGAAGTACAAAATCAATTGCATTCTATTAAAAGACCACCAGTCCAAGGATAGTCAGTGGAAAGGATGTGAATGAAATCCAAGTTTCAGTTCCTAAGTTAAAGCAAAAATAATTATTATACCACATGACATTGGTGGTGAATAAAAAGAAAATTAAGAAATAACCCTAAGTAAAGTATCAGAGAGAGAAAACCACAGAAATACAGGAGTTGAATTAAATTTTGAAACAGTGGACAAATAAATCATTATACTATTTTGTTGTTTTTTTTCAATACTTGATCATTTTTAATGATATATTCTTGAAAAATAAATGTTCTTTAAGACAGCATTATCTGCACAAACATTCTGTACATCTGTAACTTGCTACAAACTTTAAAACAAAGAAATGCTGGGCTTATTGCAAATAGACTGAAAGCAAGAAGAGAGGAAAAGCTTAAGTAAATGTAACAGCAGCTTTGTTCTAAACAAAGCAAACTATGAGAAATTTAGATATTTACATCTCAAGGCATAATCCAGAGAGTGTCACCACTCACATAAATTGTAGGTCGAGAGGCAGGTGAAGAGGATATATGGCAAGTCATGAGATCTCTGCCTTTAAAATCAGGGAGAAGGAGTAAATTTTATACTGGCTTTGGAAGTAAGGGATGAAGAATGTCCCAAACAGAGTAGAAGGCAGGAAATTGATGAAGCTGTTAATAATTAAATAAGTACGAAGTTATTTGTTATGCTCTTTGCCATTCAAATCTAAAATAGTTATTTTAACTTTGATTAAAATTAGAATTAATGACATTTTTTAAAGGCAAGTGCAATAAATAGGAGGGAAAATCAAGGATTCTTTCCATAGTTAAACATTCAATAACATTTTCCAAGTGAAATATGGTTAAAAAATAACTTCTCTTTTTAAAAAATAGTCATCCAAGTATTTTATGTTTTCCTTTTACTTTCATGGAAGGTTGTGGGTTATCAGAAATTTTACTCAGTGATTTAAAACCTTGGTTAATTGCCTGATTAAATAAACGTCCCCAGACCCCTCCGAAAAGGCATAGTTCTAAGGCTCATATAATATGTCTCTATTTTCTCTGTATTTGCTTATCTGCTTTCTATCAACAGCAGTTTTACAAGACCTTATTTTTGGTAAGCAATTTAATAATGAGTTCTTGTAAAGAAATTCCAACAAGGCACTTTGATTTCCCAACATTCTAGGTTACATTTTCCTTCATGTTTCTTATTAAATTTATTTGTTTTATTTCTTTCAAATAATTAGGTAGAATTTAATAAAGGCTTTTTGACTACCTTGAAAATATTCATCTGAGTTTTCATGTTTAGCTTTCATATAATTGCTTCTGTTGTTTAAAAAATAGACAAATTTTAGAAAAAGCATTTTATATTTTCAGTTCTGAATCTTACTTGCATATAATCTGACTTACTAAACTTTTTGTTTAGATTTCTTCATAAACATGTTTTTGATATGTTGCATGCCAGTTGTAAAAAAGTATGAAATTATTTTCATACTTTTTTTTCTCTTTAGAGCCAAATAAGTTATTTAAAATGTAACTTTATTAAAGATGCAATATTTTCTTATAATTAATAATAATAAAGGGGAGAATGAAGACTAGAAAATGTGCTTGCCTTCCATAATTAAAGATTCAATAAGTATTTGTTAAAGTGAAAGATAATTAAAAGAAAATATCTTTCTTTCTTTTCAATTTCCCCTAAAGGTAGGGGGTGGATGGTGGGATCAGCAGTCTGGGGTTACTTGAATTTAATTGCCTCATGGCCTTGATGTGCTGCTTATCAATTTCTTTTACCTAAAATAAATACCTTTCCTCTTCCTCTTTACATGGAGATGTAGTGTCTAGTTCACCAAACTGTCTCTTGTATCCCATACTCATTCTTTTACTTCCTTAAAAGGTTGAGAGCATATAAATAATTCATGAATCTTGAAAAGTTTTACATCCCAACAGACACATCATTCATCTTATTCCACTAGGTCATAAGAAAGAGAGGTGGAAGTTTTGTGGGAGGATGATCTTTAAATAGAAGAGCTTTTAAGGAAACATTTGTATTTCCCTGATTAATCATAGGATAATACATGATAAGAAGATTTATTTTTGTTTTTTGTTTTTACCAAATTGGAGAGGAAGGCAAATATTTGAGAAGTCATCGTAATTAAGAACAAATAAAGCTACATAAATCTGTTTAATTTGCTACTTGCTAATGAAAAGTAAAATCTCCTTTATTGTGTACATTATGACATGTAGACTATGCTTTTTCCAGTTGTTCATAGAAAATCAGCTGATAAACAAACATGGCAATATACCTACCATGCATCAATGAGCTTATTTTAAAAAGTGTCAAAATGAGAGGATGATTTTCAGTAAAACAGACTGAGCTTTCACTTCTACTTCTTTTGTTTACTATTTATTAGCATTCTGCCACTTAATTGTCCCCTAAGTTGCTTTCCCTCTTCCTCTTTTCTTTTATTCGTATATAGTCTCCTATTCTGAGACCTTAGTTGGGAAATGTGCAAATGACTCCCCAAATTTCCATCTGGTAAGCTAAACCTGCTCCAACTTTGTTTTTTTACATATTAATTTATTTTTCTCATTTTTCTACATGATGTTTCTTTACTTATATTTTACAGAGAATTCTTGAGCCACAAACTCTATTTTTCCATCTTTTATTATCACAAAGGAGCTCTAATTTTAGTTATTTAAAGAGAAAAATGGGTGGGTCATGCATTTTTACTTGAAGATTTTACAGACTCTTATTTGAAAGTGGCATGATCCTTGATTTAAAAGAGTTACTAAGAGTTTTCAGTTCAGACCTATAATATGATTGGCTCATTTTCCATGTCTGCAACATTAGATATTTACTATTCTCCTCTACAATCAGTTTGAATTAAACAAGATTATGAATAAGAAAAAAAGAGGACTTTTCCATGGTGAAAAAAATTTATTTTTTATCTTACTCCACTTTCCTGTGAATCTATTTGTAAATAGCACCATTTGAAGATGCATTTGAAGGTAAGGTGCAGACTCATTTGTGAATAGGATCTTATAAAATCCTAGTTAAGTGTGGCGAAACTGAATAGGATGGGCCTTATCCATATTACTGGAGGTCTTATAAAGAGAAGACACAGGGAGCCGATGTGGCTCAGGGGTTGAGTGCCAGCTTCCCATGTACAAGGTCCTGGGTTCAATCCCCAGCTCTGGTACCTCCTTGAAAAAAAAGAGAGAAAGGCCAGAAGTCAATGAAAGCTACAAGAGGAAACCAAGGACATTGCCACATGTGAAGGAGACAGAGATGCAAATTAAGGAGCCCTAATGATTGTGGCAAAACAGTGCTATTTCTTATAGCAGCTCTGGCAAACTAAGGCAAGGTATGAGGTTTAGGTCCAAGTACTGTTGTTGTTTTTTTTTTGTTTTTGTTTTTTTGTTACATATCCCCCCCTTTCTGCTTGTTCTTGCTGTGTTCATTTTTGTGTTCTTCTGTGTCCGCTTTGTCTCCCCCCATTGCGGCGACAGGCCGAGTCAGGTCACTGCACAGGCAGCTTGCCCTGCTGGTGGGCGGCTCTGCTCTGCTTGCGGGCAGCTCTGCTCCATTAGCAGGTGACTTGCCCCGCCCATGGCGGCTTGCCCTCTCAAGGCGGTCTGCCCGTTTGGAGAGGCCCCCGGGAACCGAACCCGGGGCCTCCCATGTGGTGAACGGTCGCCCTATAGTTGGCCCCCCTGTTGTTTTTCTTTCTTACAAATGGATGACCAATTGTTTCAGCACCATGAGTTGAAAAAACCCTCCTTTCTCTATTGAATGACATTTGAATAACTGTCAAAAGTAAGTTGACTACATTTTTGAAGGTATATTTTGAATGCTCTATTCTGTGAAAGTGATTGATATATCAAGATTTTCAGTAATATTTCACTATAGCTTTATAGAAAGTCTGAAAGTAGTTAGTATAAATCAACCAACATTATTCTTTTTCCCAAATGTTTTTGCCTGTACTATATATATAAATATTAAATTTAAAGAATGTTATTGATGGTAAGGAAAGATATGAATAGCTAGGTTAAACAGTCATTTGGTGGAAAGTTCTTTAGGTAATAGTAACACCAAATCCTTCCTTGAAGCCAAGGCCCCGCTACAGAGGATAAGTCTCCTTTATTTCCTGATAAATTTTAGAGTCAGGCTATTCAGAGCCACAAAAGTTATGATGGGATTTTGATTGGGATTGCTTCAAATCTGTAGATAAATTAGGACAGAATTGTCATCTTAAGAATATTATCTTCCAATCTATGAACACAGTATATCTCTCCATTTATTTTGTTGTTTTTTATTTCTTTCATCAATGATTTTAGTTTTGGGCATAGTTACTGTTCATCTTTTGTTAGGTTAAAATATAAGTATTTTATTATTTTTATAACTACTTAAATAATATATATGCATTTATTAATTTTGACTGCCAATTGTTCATTGTTAGAATATAGAAATAAAATTGATTTCAGTATATTGACATTGCTCATGTAATAGTTCTAGCAGAGTTTCTTTTGTCATTAGAGAAGTTGTAGGTTTACAGAAAAATCATACAGAAAGTACAAAGTTCAATATAACCCCCAAACAAATGCAGTTTTCCCTATTATTAACATTTGCATTAGTGTCGTATCTTTGTTACAACTGATGAAACAATATTATTATAATTATATTATTAAATTAGTCCATAGTTTACAGTAAGACTTGCTGTGTGTTTTAAGTCCTATTGTTGGTTTTTAACAAGCTATTTTTCCAGTAACATATATGAAAGCTAAAATTCCCCCTTTTAACCACATTCACTTGTATAATCCAATGGTGTTAGGTATATTCACAATGTTATACTACCATAACTATCATCCATTACTAAAACTTTTCCATCACCCTAGACAGAAATTCTGTACCAATTAAACATTAACTCCTCATTCCTTTTAATAAGTATTTCCTTTCAGTTAAGCATTAACTCCCCCATGCCAGCCACTGATAACCTGAATTCTAGTTCCTGATTTTATGAATTTGCTGATTCTAATTATTTCATATCAGTGCAATCATACAATATTTGCCCTTTTGTTTCTGGCAAAAGACTAACACAATGTCTTCAAGGCCTACCCCTGTTACCGCATATATCAGAATTTCATTTGATTTTTACAACTGTATAATATTCCATTGTATGTATATACTGCATTTTCTATCCATTCATTGGATAATGGACACTAGAATTCCTTCCATCTTTTGGCAATTGTGAATAATGTCACAATGTACATTAGTGTGTAGTTCTATGATAAGTCCCTGATTTCAATATTTTTGGGTATTCACCTAGTAGTGGGTTTGCCAGGTCATACGGTAATTCTATATTTAACTTTCTGAGGAATTGCCAACTGTGTTAAACAGTGGCCACATCACTTTACATTATCACCAGCAATGAAAGTATGTTCCTATTTCTCCACATCCTCTCCAATAGTTGTCAATCTTTTTTAAAATAGTAGTCATACTAGTGTTTCTGAAATGTTACTTTTTTGTGGTTTTGATTTGCATTTCCCTAATAGCTAATGATGTTGAGTATCTTTTCATATCCTTTCTGGTCATTTGTATATCCTCTTTGTAAAAACACTATTCAAGTCTTTCACCCATTTTCTAATTGGGTTGTTTGTCTTTTTGTTGCTGAGTTGTCAGAGTTCTTTATATATTCTGGGTATTAAACAATGACCAGATTTATGGTTTCCAAATATTTTCCCCCATCCAGTAGATTGCCTTTTTGCTTTTATGAGAAAGTCATTTGATGCACAAAGTTTTTTGATTTTGATAAAGCCCCACATATCTATTTTTTCTTTTTTTGTTCTTGCTTTTTATGTAGTCTAAGAAACCATTGCCTGAAGATGCTTCTTTGTGTTTTCTTGTAGGAGTTTTATAGATTTGGTTCTTATATTTAGGTCTTTTATCCTTTTTGAGTTGATTTCTGTATATGGGGTGAGGTAGGGACTCATCTTTATTTTTTTACATATGGATATCCAGTTTTCCCAGCAACATTTCTCAGAGACGATTCTTCCCCAATTGAATAGTCTTTGCACCCTTGTCAAAAATCAATTAGCCATAGATGTGAGGGTTTATTTCTGAACTCTTTATTCTACTCCATTGGTCTACATACCTGTCCCTGTGATAGAAATGCTGTTTTAACCACTGTAGCTTTGGATTAAGTTCTAAAATTGGAAAGCCATCCAACTTTATTCTTAGTTTTCAAGGCTTTGACTATTTGAGGCCCCTTACCTTTCCATATAAATTTGATGCTTTGCTTTCCATTTCTGCAAAGATAGCTGTTGGAATTTTGATTGGGATTGCATTGACTCTAAGTTGCTTTGGGTAGAAGTGCCATTTAAAAAATATTTAGTCTTCAAAACCATGAATGTAGAATATCCTTCCATTTATTTAGGTCTCCCTTAAATTTTTTAGCAATGTTTTATAGTTTTCCCAAGTACATTGCTTCACATTCTTTGTTAAGTTTATTCCTACTTATTTGATTCTTTTAGTTCCTATTGTAAATGATTTTTGCCTTGATTTTCTCATCAAAATTTTCATTACTAGTGTACAGAAACACTACTGATTTTTGCACATTGACCTTGTCCACTGCAACTTTGCTGAATTCATTTATTAACTCTGGTAGCTTGGTTGTGGGTTTTTCAGAATTTTCCCTATATAGGATCATGTCATCAGCAAATAGGGATGCCTTTGATTTCTTTTTCTTGCCTAATCACTCTGGCTAGAAATTTCAGTACAATGTTAAATAATGGTAGTGACAGTGGACATCCTTGCCTTGTTCCTGATCTTAGAGAGAAAGTTTTCAGTCTTTCATCATTAAGTATAATATTAGCTGTGTGTTTTTCAAGCATGCCCGTTAGCATGTTGATGTTTCTTCCTATTCCTAGTATTCTGAGTTCTATTATCAAGAAGGTATGCTGGATAGTGTTAAATGCCTTTTCTGAGTCAATTGAGATGATCATGTGTTTTTTTCCCCTTTGTTCTATTAATGTGGTGTATTACATCAATTTATTTTCTTATGTAGAACCACCCTTGCATGCCTGAGATAAATCCCTGTTGATCATGGTGTATAATTCTTTTAATGTACTGTTGGGTTCAATTTGTATTTGGTTGAGAATGTTTACATCTATATTTGTAAGGGTTATTGATATGTAACTTTCTTTTCTTTTGGTATCTTTGTCTTGCTTTGTATTAAGGTAACGTTAGCCTAATAGGATGAGTTGGGAGTGTTCCCTCTTCACTTTTTTGAAAGAATTTGAGAGGGATTGGTGTTAATTCTTGGAATGTTTGGTAAAATTCACCATTGAGGCTATCTTGTCTTGAACTCTTTTTTTGTTGGAATGTTTTTGGCTACTTTTGTTATTGGTCTTTTGAGAACTTCAATTTCTTCTTGAGTCCATGTAGGTAGTTTGTGTGTTTCTGGGAATTTGATCATTTTACCTAGGTTTTCTAATTTGTTGGTACACAGTTGTTTGTAGCATCCTCTTATAGTCCTTTTCATTTCTGTGGGATTGGTAGTAAGGCCTTCCCCTTGAGTATTTACAGCATGCCATTTTACAAAGATCCTCTCACTTTTTGCCCATTCACATATCTTTTCCCTGGACGTCATTGTCCTGAATCTTATAATCTTGGCCAACCTACTAAATCATTTCCTCCCACATATCATTCCAAGTATTTACTTATCTTGGGCCACTTCTCTCTGCACACAAAGGTGCTAGGAGGCACTACAAACCTCTTCCTTTTGGAAGGGTTTCCACTCACTTCTGTCTTGTGGTACATAAGTAGTCTGTGTTTGGCTTGTTCCCACATGACAGGTTGACTCATCTGAAAACCAAGCTTGCAGTTTTTTTTTCTTTTTATTAGCTAGTCATAGGAAAACTTCTCTGAGACTATACATATGAGCCAAGCAAAAGACATAATTTCAAATAAGACAGATGATAAGGGTTCTGGGGCACCTGTTCGTGCAAGCTTAATTGTGCCACCTGAACATCTTCAAACCTGTTTCTAGATGCACCATCTCCATTTTCAAATTGTTTTTGGACCTACCGAAATGTATAATTTTGTTGGTCTGAAAGTATTCAGCTAATGAATGAAAGTTCTGGGCAAATGGTCAAATGATGTTCCCAAATTTAGATCTCAGCTTCTACCAGACTTACTTTTTAAATAGTGTATAGTTCTCTCCTACAGACAGCATGGCTTTGCTCCACACACTAAGTGTCTGTGATACAACACTTCTATTAGGGCTTGTTGGCGTGATCACATTAACTCTTTCTCTACCACGATATTCCTAATAACATACGGTCTGCTGGTTCATATGGCCATGTGACAAAGCTGCTTGTACTAAAGCTTGGATCTGTGGAAGAATCCTTTATTGCCCTGGCCCCACTCAAGGCTACAAGCTTTGTAGATCTCCCAATAATTAAGTTGTAGCAATCTCCCTAAGTACACATTATGCTACTTCAAATTCCTCTCAGAAAATATTTTGTTAGTTTAGATCTTCTGAAAGGTAGATGACTAGATTTTATATGTAAGAGATTTATTGGGGAAATAAAAGAGAGGGGGCCAAAAAAGATGTGGAGAACCTTCAGAATGTGTTGCAGATATGACATCTGTGAAGAGGGAAGAGGATAGTGTATTAGTATGTAGTGTATTAGTTTTCTATTGCTGCTGTAAAAAATTCCCACATGCTTAGTGGCTTAAAATCATGCACATTTATTTTGTCACAGTTCCCAGGATTCACTAGAATAAAATCAAAGTTTTGGCAGGACAATGCTCATTTCTGGAAGCTCTAAGGGAGAATCCGTTTCATCGCTCTTTCAGGTTGTTCACAGAATTCTGGTTCTTACAGTTGTGGACACTGTTCCCTTGTTTCCTTGTAAACTAAAAAGCATTCTTAGTTTCTAGAAGTCATCACATTTTTTGGACACATGGGCCCTTCCTATGTATTCAAAGCCAGTAAGTGTGAGTCAAGACCCTCATGCTTTGAATCTCTTCTCGTGCTTCTTCTATCATAGCTCTTTATTTTGGTTGGAAAATGTTGCCTGCTTTAAAAGGATCAAGTGTTTATATTTGGCCCATCTGGATAATCCAGGATAATCTCTCCATCTTAACCACATCCTGAAAGTCCCTTTTTCCATATAATATAACATATTCACAGATTCTGGGAATAAAGGAGTAAACATCTTTTTAGGAAGAAGAAATTATTTGCTTACCATAGGTAGGAAGAGTTTCAGACTGTAGCCCTGTTCCAAAGAAATTTCAGCCAGATGAATGGGAAGTGCCCAAAACAAAGTTGACAATTGAAGTATTGTATCTTGAAGGATTGTGAATGCAACTTCCAACACTCTTCTTAGTCATTGGCTAGGAGCAGTTTGTGGGATATTTGGGCTCAGTACCAATAGTGGAGCCAAAAGGGGAGCAGCTGGTACCATCAGCCAATTATGGATTCTGAAAGAGAAGAACTGACTGGCTGCCATAAGGCCCTATAATCTATTGCACTTATTACTGTTTATTTTTATTTTTTATTTTTTTTAAAGATTTATTTATTTTATTACATATCTCCCCTTCCCCCCGCTGCGGTGACGCGCCGAGAGTGGTCACTGCGCAGGCGCGGCTTTCCCCGCTTGTGGGCGGTCTCTGCGTCCATTCACGGCTCTGCTTCAGTTCGCGGGTGGCTGGCTGCGCTCCATTTGCGGGCGACCTGCCCTGCCCGTGGCGGCTTTGCCCTGTCCGTGGCAGCTTCTTGCCCTGCCCACAGCGGCTCTGGCCCGCCCATGGCGGCTTGCCATTCTCAAGGCGGTCTGCCCGCTAGGAGAGGTCCCCGGGAACCGAACCCGGGGCCTCCCATGTGGTATGCCGGCGCCCTATCCACTGGGCTATTGAGCCGGCCCTTATTACTGTTTATTGATTAGGTTTTCAGTTTTCTACTCATCAACCACAATTCCTGTGGGTTTTGCAGGAGACTAGTTATTTAAAGGGGAATATAAAGGATAGGTTGACATGGAAATACTCTACCTAGATCCCCTTTGAGGACATACTTGCTGTCTATCTGTATGGAGTGTGATCAGCAGATAGCCAGGCTGTTAGCTTCTTCAGTGTATGCCTCTACTTCAAAGAATCGCTTCACTGAAATCATGCACATCCAATAATTTGTTCAGGTAAGGTATAAAAGGTCAGCTATTTTATCTGATGTGGAGCACTGACACAGATATTAATTCCAGATCTAGCTGGATTTGTCAAAGCTTAACAGTTTTGCATCAAATTTCAAATTCTTTTGCCCATATATATTTCCTCTTCTTTCATTTAAGAGTGCTGATCTTTAATAAGTATCTTGCCCCAAGCCTGATGCCAGAGAACCTAATGTGTAGAAGGCAGGAACCATCACTCTTTCATTCTTTAAATCTTGAAGGTGGGAAAAATCACTGACATCAACCTCCACTCCAGGATCAGTATTGTTTTTTTTTATGGATTACATTGTCTGGGTGAGGTGGGAAGCCTTCCTTACCACCATAATGCATACCCTATGGGTGAAGGAACTAATAAGAGAGTTCTACCAACTGTCAAGTATGTCCATTCCAATTACATATTTGTGATCTGGGAAAAATGACCACCAGATGCAGTGGTGTGCTAGAGCTGGTTTACACTAACTCACAAGAGCCCATCTAACACATATCTTCTCAAGTACACGTTCAGTGTCATGTTGGTAGCTTGAAATTGACGTCATGGGTGTATTTACACAGTAGAAATAACCAACTGCTGCAAGTTTGGGCTTTTTCTCTCCATAGAGCCAGTTGATAAACATTTACCAGCACACTACTTACCAGAGGGATATGTGGACCTATTGGACCCATTGGACCTATTGCAAGATGGGCCTGATCAGGGACTCCATTTATTACCTGACTCCTGTTTGTCCCTAGTAAGGGGGGTATGATGGCATTTTGCTTCATTGAATAGCAGCATAAACCTGACCTTGTATCCAACAACCCTTAAAGGATCTGGATACTGCCCTTTCCCAATGTGTAGGTACCATTTGCAGAAGGACTAGGGGAATCACCATACTTGCTTGTTATGCTATTGCGGGATGCTTCCTCATGGGAATCCAGTTTCTACTTGATAGAATTGGGATCTAAGACCTGTTTTAGGTTTGGTAACTGGGTAAGGGTTTGTGACTTTCATTTGACACTACTAATCTTGTTCTGACTATCCTTTCTTGATTTCTTCTGATTATATATATTAGGCAGTACCTTTCTTACCTGCCCATCAATCGCTTTTAGGAACATCCTGCTATATGAGCCACCTTCATAGTTCTTTGTTCTCCTGGTTGCTACTCTGACCTTGTTTCTTGGTGCATTAATTATACAAACCTTGGTTTAGGCAGTTAACTACTGCTACCTGGCCTTTGCTTTTCCAGGATTGCATCATCTCCATCACTACCAGGGAGCCAACTTCTGTAATAACATCTGTTATATAAGTTCTAGTATACAGAGGACAGTCACTAATGAGCTTTTTAACAATACTGGTGTCACACTTATTCTTTATTGCCTTGATAAGCAACGTGTCCTCCAGTCCCTCCAAAGAACATTATCAGTTGGTGAGATTTCTATTTTTGTAACTTAGATCCATTGTAGCATGTTCCTTTTTCTGAGCCATTTGAACTCTTCTTTCATGGTCTGCCATAGCAGGCCTAGATCTCTACTTCTTTTAGTGGGATTCATCACTGTTTCCAAGCTTCCAAAATCAACTCAGAAAATTATTAAAACTCTTACATAGGGCCCTTGGAAATGTGTAAAATGTGTAAATTCTCATGTCATTGAAGAGTGCTTCCATATTACTCTTATCCAAGCTCTCCCTTATCCATCTTTATCAAATGCCCTTTTAAATAGTACCCTCAGGATCCACAGTCAGGCATACTTTTCTGATTCCTGCATGTACATGATAACTACGTCCTGTAAGTACTTTGGCATGTAATTGCTGTCCTCTTTTAGAATGCCCAGCACATCTTCAGTTGGATTATCCTAATAATGGGTATGAAAAGACAGGAGGGAAGGTAGGGGCAGATGATGAAGAGGCAAGCATGTGTTATTAAGCACCTACCTCATTTGAAGACTCTATATAATTTTCAGTAAAGTGGGTCCTCTCTTTTCTAATAAGAACATTCTATAGATTCAAAAGTTGCAGATGAAACTAGGGAGTCAAATTCTCAAGTGGAGTTACCCATATAATCCCATCCCAAATTTCAGGGTCCTCTTCTCTAATAGGACTGATTTTTATAGAATTGTTTAAGCTGAAGTTGATCCACTCTTACAAATAAGTCCAGTAGAGATCATTAGCTATGTCTAATTTGAAGTTGCAAGAGACAAGAGTCTCTTTAAATGCTGTTAAAAGGCCCTATGACTCTCATACTTTTCTTTAAAATATATAGATTAATAGGTCTGAGCCTCTCATGTTCTCTCTTTGTGAACTGATGACATTTAGTATCAACCACTTAATTCTTTGGCCATTATAGTTGTTATTTCCCCTCACACCTCTTTAATACTTGAGATATTGTATCAGCTGGTATATCCACTTAAGCCAGTGTATTATCCAAATTTAACCCCGGTAAACATCTTAGCAATCACTAGAGACTAATAATACTCCACCTACCATCAGCCATAGGGCTCTCATTGCCATCAGCTAGTTAGTGATCCAGTTGTAAATTCCATCCTCAGAATATGCTTAATTGTACTACATCTGGTATCAAATATCTTAGGTTGGGTTGCCTGGAAGCAAATTCTGAGGTCTCCTGTTTAAGTAATTAATTAAGGGAGTGCTTTTAAGAGAAATAGAGAGAGGGAACTAAGAATACAGGGGAAAGAATGTGATCTCAGTTAAAAACTAGCTTCAATATGATTCCATTTGTGCTATACAGCAAAAATTATACCACAGAAATAGTTCCCTATTGGAGCAAGAGGGCTGTCTTTTGTATTTGCATACAGCCCAGTAAAGTGGCTCCTCTTCAGTCAAGAAGGGGATAACTGTAGCTGCAGATGGATGATCTGCCTAATTAATGAGCGAGCAGCATCCTCTACAGTAAGGTATAATACAAATTGGAATCAAACCAAACTACAGAAAATCCACATTATTGGTGGATTCCACATTTGTGAATTTGCCTACTTGCTAGAATGTATTTGTTACCCCAAAATCAATACTTGTGAAATTTCATGGTAATTTGAAGATGTGCACAGATAGATGAAACATTTGAGTCTCCCAATGCACACCTTCCCAGCTGAGGTGGTGCTCTGGCTCCTTGTTTCAGTCTTATCCTGTGAACATGAGTCATTTTCTTGGTATATTTTGTGCCAAGTTTTTGGCATTTTTGTGCTTTTTTTCCTTTGCTGATTTTGCATTTACAATGGCCCATGCATTAGTCAGCCACAGGGGTGCTGATATAAAGTACAAGAAATTTGTTGACTTTTATAAAGGGGACTTATTTGGGGTAAAAGCTTATAGTTACAAGGCCCTAAAGAATCCAACTTAAGGTTGCCTTCTCACCAAAGTCAATTGCCACCTGTTGAAGCAAGATGGTTGCCGATCTCTCCCTGGTCTCTCCTTTTCCACTGGGCTTCCTCTTCCTCTTAAGGCTCTGTGGGTCCAGCTTCTTCTCCATCTCAGTTGTAGGCTGGCATAGGGCTTGTCTCTCAGGGCTTCCTGAGCTACAAACTATCAAGCAAATGGCTCATCTCTCCCTGGGCTGCAGGATCAAAAATGACAATGTTCTCTACTCTTCCATGTGTCTTCTTGAATAAATGTCCATTTATATAGGCCCACCAAGGGCATGGGGACTCAACCTGAGTCACACCTTACTGATGTGGCTTAATCAAAACCTAATTTTAACAGGTAATTTAATCAATGACATCTCAGCTGAATCTAATATAATCAAAAGGTATCACACCCAGAAGTATAGATTAGTTTACAAACATAATCTTTCTCTTTTTGGGATTCATAAATAATCTCTAACTGCCACAGCCCCCAAGCACATTGTTGAAGTGCTGTCTAGTGTTCCTAAGTGCAAGAAAGCTGCAATGTGACTTACAAAGAAAATACATGAGTAAGATAAGTTTTGTTCAGTGATGAGTAATAGTGCTGTTAGCCATGAATTTAATGTTAATGAACCAACAGCATATATTATATAAGGTGTTTTTAAATAGAAAAGGTGAAAATTCATAGCTACCTTTCTCTTTTGCATTAAATATTTGCATTTTCAAAATAAGTTAATCATTCTTTATTAGTTTCAATGCAATGGTTAACCTACAGATAATTGCAGGAAATTAACACAGTTACAAAATAAAACTGAAATGCAAACAATTATTTCAGTGGACTATGTGAGCTTAATTAGTAGATAATGACTAAAGTTGCTAAACAAGTAATACCATTACAAGGAGGTTATTTAGATATCTGGAGATGTACAATTGGAGGTACTAAAAGTGAAATTATTCAGATTGCTTCTGAATGGCAGACTGGAGATACTGGGGGTGTCAGGGCAGAAGAAAAAAGACTTAGCTCTTCATTATAGCCCTTCTATTTTCTTTTCTCTTTCCTTTATCATTGCATTTTCTCTCTCTGTCTCTGTCTCTTTCTCTCTCTTTCTTCCTGTCTTCACTCTCTCTGTAATTGTGTGTGTGTATATATATATGTGTGTGTGTGAAGTAAAAGCCAGTGTCTCCTGGGGAACTCATCATGGACCTTCATTGGAGTCCCTGGCATGCTGCCTGCACTACAGAATTTGGACTCATGCATCCCCATAGTCACATGAGACAATTTTATAAAATCTCATATTATTTACAGCTATCTATTGTCAGTTCTGTTTCCCTAGAGAACTTTGACTACTACAGTTTGGTCCTGGGAGTGGTTCTTGAAAAACAGAATCTTAAAAATGGGATTTCTGAATTGGTTCTGGGTTTTTGCAATTGGCTCTCTACTCAGATTAGATTCAAAGGGACTAAAGACTCTGATTCCAATAATCAAGGGACCACTGACAGTTCATAACATCAGTTGGCAATAGAGACACAAAATATCACCCCTGGATATGACTACTTCCATGCATATAATAGGCAAGACTCTAGGTGAGAGTGATTTTGACACCTTAACAGAGTTTTGTGGAGTTAAAATCTACAATGATGTTCCTAAACATGCCAGAGATAGTTATAAAAGAAAGGGATGAGCTGAAGCCTTCAAATGTGGAACTTATGTGCCACATGAATGATGTGAAAGTTTCTATGTGTGCCCTGAAAGAATATCTTGCTTTGTGCAGGCACACACTTGAGTTCTCTGAAAACCAGACCCAGTCTCTCATTGTGAGAGTAGCAGAATTACAATGGAAACTAAAATCTCAACCTTGCAGGTGTCTGCTGTTAAAGTGAGGGCATTGATTGGAAAGGAAAAGAATCCTGAGGATTGGGATGGAGACATATAGGTTGATGATGATGGCAGTAGGAGACACTGAAACTGTAAATTCTGTTGAGCCTTTTCCAGATAAACTTGTAGTGGTCTCCCCTGAAGGAACAGTCATTGGAATTCCAGCCTGTCCTAATGGCATGGCCACCAACCTCCTGCCTGCCCTGAGGAAATGTCCACTTGAACTCTAGCCTGCTCCAAGGAGCCTGCCACTTGACCTTTTAGTGTGCTCTAAGGAGCCTGCCATCCAACCTCCACCTGAGATATTATCCTGTCTCACCAGATTAAACGACAATGGAATGTCCTGAGGTAATTGTCTTACACTTTTAATTCTTCTCCTTAGCCACCCCCACCTCCCCTCTTTTATTACAGACCTATAATTGGCATGAAGCATGCTATACTCAAAAAGAACTTCTTGAGTTTTCCAATTTATATAGACAGAAATCAGGGGAATATGTGTAAGAATGGATATTAAGAGTATGGGATAATAGTGGAAGGAATATAAAATTGGATCAGACTGAATTTATTGATATGGACCCACTAAGCAGAGATTCTGGATTCAGTGTTGTAGCTCAAGGGGTTAGAAAGGGCTCTAACAGTTTGTTCAGGTGCTAGCTGAAATGTGGATCACAAGATGCCCAACATTACCTGAGGTCAAGATGCCAGAACTGCCCTCGTATGGAGTTGATGAGAAGATCCAAAGGCTTACAGAGATTGGAATGTTAGAATGGATTTACCATGTAAGACCTGCCCACCCTCCCCAAGAATGTTCAGAGGACACACATTTCACCAGTACTGTGAGGAATAAATTTGTGAGACTAACTCCATATTCCCTTAAGAGCTCTGTGGTTGCTTTTCTCTGTAGGTCAGATACTACTTTGGAAATTGCTGTCATGGAATGAAGATCCTCAAACACTGTGGGGATGTTCAGATCCCAGGCCAGCAGAAGTCAAGTGAGAACATTTAATCACCAAAGACAAGGCAGGCATGACTACCAAAAAGAAAAGCAGACTCAAAGCAGCAGTCAAATAGTCTGGGTCTCAGAGACCAATGGTGTTAGCCAATAGATCATGGGGTACATAGAAATAAAATAGTTGGGCATCCTACTAAATTCCTACTTGATCTGTATATACAGAAGAGTTCTAGGTCTAGTGAACAAAAGTTTAACCTGAATTACAGAAACAAAGAGTCATGACCCCTTAATAAATTCTCACTTGAGACAGTTTACAGTCCCAGAGCCCCTTGAATAAAGGGAAGGCTTGGTCCCCTTGGGGAAAGGACCCTGTTACACTGCCCAAAATATATACTGTTAATCATCCTTACAGCCTTCCCCAAAGAGACCTATGACCTTTTACCCAGATAACTGTGTGCAGCAGTTTAATATTGTTTATGAATTCCAGAAATAGATATTGGATTATGTTTGTAAACTGGCTTGTTTCTCTGAACATATTAAATTGTATTAACTTCAGAAGCTTCACTTTTACTTGATTAAATTATGATTAGGGCTTTGATTGGGCCATGTCAGTAGGACATTGAGTCCCAGACCCCTTGGACTCACAGAGAAAATGACATGGTAGAGGAGAGAGTTAGAGTTTTGATGCTGGAGCCCCAGGAAGTAAACACACAGGAGAAGAACATAGAGGAATAGAGATGGCTCCTCAGGCACGACAGAGGCCCCAGGAAGAGAGAGAGCCATCTGGTCTACAGCTGACCTTGTGGAGAGAACAGAGCAGCTGAGCCTGCAAAGAAACAAGTCCCAGGGAGAGAAACATTTAGGAGGAAGTGGAAGGCTGAGCCCTCACAGATACCAGCAGCCATCTTGCTCCAACAAGTGTCAACAGGCTTTTGTGAGGGAAGTAATTACTCTTTATGGCCTTGTAACTATAAGCGTCTATCCCACATAAATATCCTTTATAATAACCAACTGATTTCTGGTATTTTGCAGCAGCACCTCTTTGGCTGAATAATACACTGTGCATTGGAGAAAAGTAAATGATCAGGCATTTCTGGGATCATTAGAACACTGGCCCAGAAGTGCCATTAATTCCAGGAGACCCACAATATCACTGTGGTCCACCAATCAGAGTAGGGGCTTATGGAGGTCAGGTGATTGATGGTGTTTTAGTTCACGTCTGTCTCTTCAGTCCCCGCATTATTCTATGGTTATTTCCCCAGTTCCAAAATGCATAGTTGAAATAGAAATACTCAGCAACTGCCAGAATCCCCATATTGGTTCCCTGAGTGAGGGCTGTTATGGTAGGAAAGTCCAAGTGGAAGCCACTAGAACTGCCCCTACAAGCAAAATAGTAAATCAAAAGCAATAGTGGATTATTGTAGGGATTGTAGAGATCAGTGCCATCATCAAGGATTTGAAGGATGCAGGGGTGGTGATTCCTACCAAATCCCTGTTCAGTGATTCTATTTGGCCTATGCAGAAAACAGAAGGATCTTGGGGGAGATGAAAGTGGATTATCACAAACTTAACCAAGTGGTAACCCCAATTGCAGCTGCTGTTCCAGAGGTGGTATCATTTCTTGAGCAAATTAACATATCCTCTGGTACCCTAATCTGGCAAATGCTTTTTATTTCAATTGCTATTCATATGGAACACCAGAAACAGTTTGCTTTCAGCTGGCAAGGCCAGCAATATACCTTCACTATCCTACCGAGGGTATACCAACTCTCCAACCCTATTTCATAATATTGTCCACTGGAAACCTGATCTTATCTCCCTCCCGTAAGATATCATATTGCTCCTTTATATTGATGTTATCAGGTTGATTGGACCTAGTGAGCAAGAAGTAGAATCTACTCTAGATTTATTGGTAAGGCATTGTGTGTCAGAGGATGGAAAAGATAAATCCAACAAAAAAACAAGAGAATTCCACCTCAGTGAAATTTCTAGGTTCCCAGTGGTGTGGGGCATGTCAAGATAACCCTTCTAAGGTGAAGGATAAGCTCTTGCTTCTGGCCCTTCCTACAACCACAAAAGAAGAATAATGCCTAATTGACCTCTTTGGATTTGGGGGAAAATAGATTCCACATTTGAGTGTGCTATTCCAGTCTGTTTACCAAGAGACCAGAAAAGCTACTAGTTTTAAGTAGGGATTGTAACAAGATTAGGCTCTGTGACAGGACAAACTGCTGTGCAAGCTACACTGCCACTTGGGCCATAGGATCCAGCAGATCCAATGGTACTGGAAGTCTCAGTGACAAATAGAGATGCTGTCCGGTGTCTTTGACAAGCTCCTTTAGAAGAATCACAATGTAGACCCTTAGGATTTTGGAGCAAAGCCCTGCCTTTGTCTGCAGAAAATTATTCTCCTTTTGAGAAACAGCTTTTGGCCTGCTAGTGGCTCTAGTAGACATTGAATACTTAAACATGGGCCATAAAGTTACCAGGAGACCAGACTTGCCTATCCTGAGCTGGGTGTTGTCTGACTCAACAAACCATAAAGTTGGGCGTGCACAGCAGCACTCCATTAAAAAGGGCTTTAGCAGGTCCTGAAGGCATAAGTAAGTTGCAAGAGGAAGTTCTCCAAATGTCCATGGCCACCACTCCTGCCATATTACCTTCTCTTTCCCAGCCCACAGCTATGGCCTTTAGGGGGGCAGTTCCTTATAATCAATTGACTGAGGAAGAGAAGACCCATCTGATTTACAGATGGTTCTGCACAATATTCAGGCGCTACCTGAAAGTGGACAAATGCAACACTGGAGTCCTCTTCTGGGACATTCCTGAAGGACAGTGGTGAGGGGAAGTCCTCCCTGTGAACAGAACTCTGAGTGGTGCACCTGGTTGTTCATTTTGTTAGGAAGGACAAATGGCCAGAAATGCATTTGTACAATGATTCGTGGGCTATTGTCAATCTTTTGGATGTGTGGTCAGGGACTTGGAAGGAATATAGTTAGAAAATTGGTGTCAAAGTGATCTGGGGAAGAGGTATATAGATAAACCTCTCTGAGTCGGCAAAAATGTGAAAATATTTGTGTCCCATGTGACTGCTCACCAGAGAGTGACTTCAGCATTAGAAGACTTTAACAATCAAGTGTCTAAGATGACTTGTTCTGTGGATAGCAGTCAGCCTCTTTCCCCAGCCACTCCTGTCATTGTCCAATGGGCTCATGAACAAAGTGGCCATAGTGGTAGGGATGAAGGTTATGCATGGACTCAGTAACATGGACTTACCCTCCCTAAGCTCACTGCTGAATACCAAATCTGCCAGCAGCAGAGACCCACATTCAACCCCAGAAATGGCACCATTCCTTGAGGTGATCAGCCTGCTACCTGGTGGCAGGTTGATTACATTGGACCACTTCCATCATAGAAGGTACAGTGATTTTTTCTAACTTGAATAGACACATAATCGGGATGTGGGTTTGCCTTCCTTGAATGTAATACTTCTGTCAAAACTACCATTCAGGAATTAAGGAATGTCTTATCCACTGTATTAGTCATCCAAAGTGGTGCTGATACAAAATACCAGAAATCAGTTGGTTTTTATAAAAGGTATTTATTTGGGGTAGAAGCTTACTGTTACCAGGCCATAAAGTATTAAGTGACTTCCCTCACCAAAGTCTATGGCCAAGTGTTGGAGCAAAATGGCTGCCAACATTTTCCAGGATTCAGGCTTCCTGGGTTCCTTTCTTCCTGGGGCTTGCCACTCTCCAGGATCAGCTCCTCTGTTTCCTCCACAAGGTCAGCTGTGGACTATGAGGCTCTCTAGGCTTTGCCTCTCTCCACAAGGCCAGCTGTGAACTGTCTCTTTTGCCAGAGCCTTCTCTGTTTCCTCACAACCATGCTTCTCTGTGTGCTTACTTTCCCGGGCTCCAGCATTAAACTCAGCATCAGAACTCCAACTCAAAACTCCAATTTGAAACTCCAACAACTCCTCTGCTCTGCCATGTAGTTTTATCTCTGAGTCCCCGCCCACCAAGGGGCAGGAACTCTACATCCTACTGACACAGCCCAATCAAAGCCCTAATCATAATTTAATCATGCCCAGAGGAACAGACCAGTTTAAAAGCATAATCCAATATCTATTTTTGGAATTCATAAATAATGCCAAACTGCTACATCCACCATAACGATATTTCACACAGCATTGCTTCTGATCAAGGAGCCTACTTTTCAGCAAATGGTGTGTGAGAATGTGCACATGTTTATGGAATTCACTGGTCTTACCATGTTCCTCATCATCCTGAAGCAGCTGGGTTGATAGAGTGATGGAATAGCTTTTGAAGACTCAATTATGGTTCCAACTAGGTGGCAATACCTTGTAGTTCTGGGGCAATGTTCTCTAGGCAGATGTGCATATTCTAAATCAGCATCTATTTTCTGGTGCTGTTTCTTCCATTACCAGGTTTCATGGGTGCAGGAATCAAGGGGTGGAAATCGAAGTGGTGCCACTTATATTACCCCTAGTGATCCACTAGGAAAATTTTTGCTTCTTGTCTTTGCAGCTTTAACCTTTGCTCGTCTACAGGTCTTAGTTCCAAAAGAGGAGTGCTTCCCAACAGTGATTCCATTGAACTGGAAGTTAAGATTGCCACCTGGACATTTTGATAACTTCATGCCTCTGAATCAGCAGGCAAAGAAGGGAATTACTGTACTGGCTGGGGTGATTGATCCTGACTATCAAGGGGAAATAGGACTGCTACTACACAATGGGGGTAAAGAAGAGTTTTCCTGGAATAAAGGAGATCCACTAGGGCCTCTCTTAGTACTACAATGCCTTGTGATTAAAGTCAATGGAAAACTGCAACAACCCAGTCCATACAGGATGAACACTGGCCCAGAATCTTCTTGATTCCCACAAGGCAAAGAACAATGGCCTGCTGAGGTGCTTGCTGAGGGTAAAGGGAACATGGAATGGGTAGTTAGAGAAGGTAGTGATAAATACAAACTATGACCATGTGACCAGTTACAGGGACAAGGAGTGTAATAGTCATGAATATTTCTTCCTTGTTTTGTTATGAGTATCTTTGTATATGTACAGAAAATGAATATCTTTGATTTCTTCCCTATCTTATCCCCTTATCATATAACATAAGTTGCATTCTTTTCATACCAGAGTATTTAAAGATGTCAATTTTAAGAGTGACTATTATCCAAGGACTTGCACCCTATTCTAGAGAGATTTAGTGTGTTCCTGGTTGTATGCAGGAAAGTTGAGTATCATTAGGCAAAAGCATATATATATATATATATATATATAAATTTAGAGATTAAGTATAGTTTAAGGTGATGTGTATGCCTGTCAAGTTGACCAGAGGTGGACTGTGGTAGTTAGGTTGATATGTAAACTGGGCCAGGTAATAGTGCCCAGTTTTTTTTTCAAACAAGCACTGGGCTAATTGCAATGCAAGGGCATTTCATGGACATTAATCATCAGTGAGTCGGTTGCATCTATGACAAATTTCATCTACAATAATCTGTGGAGGCTGCCTTCAGCAATGGGTGACTTTCATTTAATCATTGGAAGGACTTAAAAGGAGAAGTTATTTCACCATTCAGAGAGAGAATTCCCATCTCAACTTCAGATAGGCAGTGTCTCTTGGGGAACTCATTGTGGATCTTCATTAGAGTTCCTGGTATGCAGCTTGCTCTCTGGAATTTGGACTCATGCATCCCCAAAGATGTATGAGACAATTTTATAAAATCTCATACTATTCACAGATATCTTTTGTTGGTTCTGTTTCCCTAGAGAACCTTGCCTAACACAACTGGATATATACATTGGAAGACATTAGATTTACTGCCCAGGATACTTTTGCTAATTCATTTTCTATTAGCTTATTTTCTTTATGAGCTACATTTTCCTGTAAGATGTGCCAGCAGGTGAAAAATATATCTTCATCAGAAAAAAGAGACTGAATTTACCCACTAGGACCAAAAATGTAGAAATTAGAAATTTTAGGGGTGCTGTTGTAATTTTTAGACTAGCAAGAATAGCTACCCATTAGAAGAAAAAAAATTTTTTTCCAGAGTTAGTGAAGTTCACTGGTGGGAATCAGAAGTTAGTTTCAGCATAGTGTTTGTTGTTCTGAGCATGGTAAACTTGGATTCTGATAACAGGAGCTTTATAACTTAGCATAAGAAGATAATTTTAACTCAGAAATGTGTGATAGATGGTGGGTAATTCAGCAGCATTCTTATAAAGAGACTGTACAATTTCTTCTCTTTACTACTTTTTACTACTAAACTAAGATTAGATCTCTGAAATAAATTCATGGACATTCATTTACTACTTTTCCTCATCTCTATACAGTATAGTATAAAAACTGAAGTTGCAGAGATGAAACAGCAATGGACAGGTCTCAATGTAGCTTCATTGGCAAATCTTGGGGCTTAGCCCCTAAGGACACATGTCCTTTTTTTTTTCATTTTTAAAAATATATTTTTCATTACAGAAGTTGCGAATGTACAAAAATATTATGCACATGTGCACAATTCACATACAACACACCTTCACTAACTCAACACACTGTTGTGGAACATTTGTTACAGATTATGGGATAACATCATCAAACCACCACAACTAACCACAGTGTACACTTGTCACATCCCCTCCATACCCCCTTCTCTTTGCCTTTTCACCTTCTTGATAATGTCTTTCGAATCACAAAAGTGTTTAAGTTTGAGGATGTCCCATTTATCCATGTTTTCTTTCATTGCTCATGCCTTCGGTATAAGTTTAAGAATCCACTACCTACCACTAGCTCTTGAAGATGTTTTCCAACACTTTCTTCTAGGAGTTTTGTTGCTCTAGCTTTTATATTTAGGTCTTTGATCCATTTTGAGTTAATTTTTGTATGAGGTATGAAATAGGGGTCCTCTCTTTCTTTTGGATATGGGTATCCAGTTCTCCCAGCATCATTTGTTGAATAGACAGTTCTGCCCCAGCTGTGTGGTTTTGACAGGGTTGTCAAAAATCATTTGGCCATAGATGTGAGGGTCTGTTTCTGAACCATCAATTCAGTTCCATTGCCCTCTGTGTCTATCTTTATGCCAGTACCATGCTGTTTTTACTACTGTAGCTGCATAATATGATTTCAAGTCCAGAAGTGAGAGTCCTCCAACTTTGTTTTTCCATTTTAAGAAGTTTCTGGGTGCCGGCTATAGCCCAATTGGTAGGGCGCTGGTTTACCACATAGGAGGCCCCGGGTTCAGTTCCCGGGGCCTCCTCGAGTGGGCAGACTGCCTTGACAAGGCAAGCAGCTGCGGGCAGGGCAAGCCACCACGGGCAGGGCAAGCCCCCATGAGCAGGGCAAGCCACCGTGAGCTGGCAGGCTGCTGCCCGGTGAGCTGACTCGGTGGGTTGCTGCAGCAGGGGGAGACAAGCAGACACAGAAAAATGTAAAAATGAACACAGCAAGAACAAACAGAAAGGGGGGGGGACACATAATAATTGAAAAATAAATCTTTCAAAAAAAAAGATGTTTCTGACTATTCAGGGACACTTACTCTTACAAATAAATTTGATTATTCTGTTTTCCATTTGTTTAAAAAATGCTGGTAGAATTTTTATTGGGATTGTATTGAATTTGTATATCAATTTGGATAGAATTGATATGTTAACATTATATAGTCTTCCAATAAATGAGCATGGAATGTTCTTCCAATTAGTTAAGTCTTTTTTTTTTAAGATTTATTTTTTATCTATTTATTACATATCCTCCCCCCCTTTCTGCTTGCTCTTGCTGTGTGTC
>PVKH010003462.1:0-24911 GCA_004027955.1 Chaetophractus vellerosus
AAATTTCAATCTGAGTTTGAAATGCAAAGGAAGTATTTATGATCTTTCCTAAATATTTAATTCAGTCAGTGGATAATTTTCCTTCAACCAGTTGTCTTCTTTAAGCTATGAATAATAAAAACTTAAGTCAACCACACCAAAAAGGGAGTAAAATGGTTATAGCAAACTCTTCCCTCCCCCAATGGTGAAGACATGACCAATTCAGATTTTTAAATGACTTCAATTTTGAATGGCTCAGTTATAAATCCTATAACTATGATGATTTTTATCAAATTTCCAGAATTCTTCTGAAGCTGCTTAAGGTCAATTCAAACAAAAATAGTTTTGATGCCATTTTTATGACCAAAGAAAAACTACTGTTCTAAGAATTTACAAATAAGAGAAGAACATTACTTCACTTTCTGTTTCACTGAGATGACAATCTGATGCACTCATTTCAACTTTAACAAATGTTTCTTTCTAATGTAAGAAAGTAACTAATTAGATAATAAAATAATTAGTAAAACTGAAAGCATCCCAAAGAAACCATTTTTCTTCCTTATATTGGAGGTAAGGACATTTTCCACTAGATATGCTAACAATGCGGTACAGGTATAGAATATATGTCAGATGTTACCCTTTAATATTTCAAATGTATTCTTTGAATTTAGCCAAGTTTTTAAATTATTGAGAAAATCATTGAAGAGGTGTAGAGAAAAATGTACTGAAAAGCAATTTCAAAGATCAGAGGAAGAAGTTTAATGGGGGTGGGGGGTGTACAGAGGGATGAGCTGCAGGATAGCAGAGATGGATAAAAAAAACAAGGAAGGCACTCAGGGCTCTGAAACCTAGTTCACTAGACAAAACAGGCTTATATTGTAAGACTTTTATTCCCTGGTACAAATAGTTCTGTGGTAGAAATAGAAATTATTATATTATCAGTTCAAACACCATCTCCATTTTTTTCAACTTATATTACTTACCTATTTTCTGGTTTCTCTTCCTGTAGATGTAAGAACAAACTCACTATAATACTAAATGGTTCGGACAAATATATAATGTTTTTTTAAATAATAAAAATAAATTTATTCTCTGGGGGAAATATTGATTTTTAAGAACATTTTCAAAGCAATCAGTAGGTACTTACATGTACAAAGAAATGAATTAAGAATAGAGTGTTCAGTTTAAAAGAAAAAAAAATCTTTGACCATTTTTTTCACTCACAAAAGTACTTAGAGCATAAGTCACATTCCCCTTCAACTACCCCAGAAAAAAAGTTGTTAACAATGCTAATAAAGAGAAATAAAAATCCCCCAAATTCAGTATCTTTTCTTCTTCCTTATTTAGTATAATGCAGATATCACCAACAAAGAAGAAAAACACTGCAGCAACATAAATTTCTCCATTTACAAAATACCTACAGCACCAATGTCCATACAAAATCAAAACTCCTTCCAATAATTAGTTGAAATTTTAAATATATATATAAATTAGCAGGAATTTTGATTTCTGGAATGTTAGGCAGGCTAAGAGATCTCTTGTTTCACAAACAACAGGGGAAAAAATTAATTTAATGATGCTGACAGAATAACATCAGAGTGAAATAAAAGTTATAACTTCCCCTAAAAGAACAAATAACTTCAAAGAACCTATTCTTGAAGATTGACAGAGGTTCTAATTTGGAAAACAATTCATTAGAGACACCTGTAAATTAACTCAGATTTTACATATTATGCCACATGTGTCCAAAAACATAATAGAATATTCTGAATTAAATCTCAGCTTCTCTTAAGCTGACAAACTATGGAAGTTTAAGTGAGTTTGGTTGCCTTTCTTTCCTAAAGAAATTAAAATACACTTTTCAGACATTTCCGCCATGTAAAAAAGCAGGAAAATTTTCTAGCTGATATAAATAATTTCAGATTTAGTGTAAAGTATTACCCACATTGGACTAGATGAATTATCAAACTCAAAACAATAGTTCCATCAAAGTCTTCCTGTCAGACTATCAAATCCTGTTTTAATAAAGGCAACAATATTGAAACAAAGTGCTAGAAACATGTAATAGATATGATATGATTTTGTTTCTAAAGTTTTTAATAAAATTATAAAATTTACATCAAGATCTACTTTGACATACCTCTCAATCATTAAGATTTAATAATTTACATCTGATTACAAAACCAGATAACTGCCTACCCACCTACCAATAAACTCAGAATACATACATATATATATGTATGTTTATTTAGAGTTTATTTAGAGCCTGTAAAAGAGATTGTTCCATTTTTTAAAAACAATTTCTTCTACTGCAGGTCTCTTTTGCTCTTTTTAAAGAGACTGTTTCCTCCAGAACAAATTCTACCATTTCTCACAAAATAATCCTAACCTTGGCTCTGCCACAAACATCTCTTAGTACAAATAAAGTTGCTAGGGTCTGAAAAGTAATCAGAAATATATTTTAAAGGGGAAATTACATTTTTATTTAAGAATAGAAAATTATGCAGTGTCTTGTAAAATCTGCTATAGGTAATGGGAAACAGAGGTGTCTCACACTAGCGCACACACACAATGCGTGCATGCACAACAGTGTAGTAAGTCATGGAGACAAAGCAAGGAGAGTGATATATTGGTATTATATCTGGAAAACATAAAGCCTAAACAAAATAATTCCACTCTTAATCACAAAGAATTTTGTAGCTTCATTCATTCTGGACCCTTTGAGGCAAAATATATTTACAGACAATATTCCCCAGGGTCCCCACCCTTACACCCCACCCTGAATGGGCTAATGATAAATGCAATTAAGTAGAAACTGTTTTTGAATCTAAATGAACTTCAATAATCTAACTAGCTAATAAGGGAATCATAAGCTAAAAAACATAGCTGTCTTTTGGTTATAAGCAGAGGCAATTCAGCAAAAAATTCAAACAAAACCTGCCAGATTTTACCAGTGCCAATCCCACCCAATTGTAGCCTGTCATAAAAGAAAAAAAAAATTCTATAAAAATGAAATCCCCTCCTCATCTCTCACCTTGGGGTCGATTTTCTTAAAGTTAAGATCCTCTTCATCCACCTCAAAATAGAGTTCGGAGGAGGTGACAGAAAGAGTACCCTTTACTACAACAGAGGGGGCCACAAGCTGAGCTGGTGTGCTCAGGCTAACAGGACCTGTCAAAGGGAAAAGACAAGCTGTACAAGTTGGAATGATTTTTTTTTCCCAAAAAATCAAATAGATTCAACCAGAAATTTAATTTTTAAAAATTCTCACCTCTAATACAAAGTTGCCTTCTACACTTAAATATTCTGTCCAATTCCTTCTACACTTAGATACTCTGTCCACCCCAAATCTCCTCTGAAAATGTAAGGTTAGGATTCTAGATTTATAACAGGGGGTTAATGATCACAGTAAACTGGGATGTAATTATTTTACAGGGAGTCTGCAAAGCTTTGGTGTTAGTCTCTCCTCTCAAGAAGGTGGTTTTTGCCTAAATAAGTACATCCACATTCCATTTAGAAAACAAGCCTCAGGCTATCAAACAACATAGAACAAGCACCAGGAGCAAGGAAGCCTCAATGGGCTTCCAAGGCCAGAGGTTAGCTTTAGAGTTCAGCTGAGGCATGCCTACAAAAAGAGCGCTAGCTTATTGGTGAGATGGGAAATATTAAACCATATTCTCAGATAAAGATTTTGTGCCAGGTTGACACAAAACCTTTACCATAATAACTTTAACCCCATGAAAGACTGGTAAAAATACTTCTTTTCTAAACCTTCCTTTCCACTGTTAAATATTGTTCAGTGTTTCCAAATCTAATATTAGTGTAGTTCAGGGACTCTGGGAGTAAACAGCTGGAGGGTGGGTTTCCAAGTGAATGAATTTTTATTGGAATAATCAAATCTCCACAGGGCTTATCAAAGAGACAAACCAGACTGCTATTGAAAACAATAGATCCACTACAGCTAGAACAACATAAAGTATATTAGCTCTAAACCTAAAATAAGGATTAAAACTCATAATTATATAATATATTTATGTAGAGACAGATATAGTAAGAATTAGAAATCTCATGTCAATTCCTCATTGTATATATCTTTACTAGGGGAAGAAAATAGCAAAAAAGAAGATTGGCACTTAGAGTTAAAATTAATATAGTGCCTATAAAAAAGGTGCACCTATTCAGGTAATCAATGGGTGAATAAGTGTTTCAAAATTCAGATGAATTGACATTTCCATCGATTGTTAGACGGGTGATGGTCCTTAATCTCACATCAATCTTAATGTGTGCCAGCAGGACAATAGAAGGGATGCTCTGCAGAGATCAGAGCAGGCTTTGCCCTCTATTCCCAATGTACAAATACATTGTGTTTGCAGATGGGCAGCAGATAGCTGTAGAACAACCATGATTTCCCAAAGCTCATCCCTATAAATGGATGAAATAAGCAGCTATGTGTTCTTTTGCTGTCTCCCTTTGCCCTCTGTACATTAGCATGTAATCCTGAGAAAAAATAACATTTTTTCAATCATTCTCAGACATTCAATTATAGGGTAAGCAGACAGCTGCAGGAGCTAGGGCAACCTAGGTCCTACAGAAGACCCCTGACAATTTCCACTTCATTTCTAACCCACACCACTTTATTAGTGTGGATTACTTCCTAATCCTATTTTCACCGTCAAGATTATATAATTAAACTCCCCTTTCACCTCTATTACTGTATGAATGTATTACTAGTAGCAAGAATAGAAACAAATTAAAGGAGAAAATGTGTATGGATTTGAGGGAAAAGACTAGAGAATTGCAGTTCCAACTTACCCTCTACTTCCACCACAAATCTCTTAACAGTATGCTCCAATTAATTTTAGTTTACTTTACAGAGAGGTTTTCAGTCAACAGAAAAATCCATCTTCTATTTTTGCTTTTCATTATTAAGTTGCATAGTATCACAGGTTGCAAATGTGTCACCAAATAAAAGATTTCTAATGTTTTTTTCTCTTAAATTAAAATACCAAAATGGAAGATTATGTAATTTTTTTCCTATAGAAATTATTATAGGATCTTTCAGGCTTTCCTCTTTGAGGGACAGAGCTATAGGCATGGAAGAAAAAAATCTATTTAACGAATGACTAAAATTTCAGGCTAAACAAGAGAATTTTTCCCATAAGGGAAGTAAAACTGAGAATCTATATAGTGCAAATCAAAATTCCTACATCAAATAAAATATGTGAATCCTCTGAAAAGCCACAGCATTCTTAGAATTGATTTTTTCAGAGTTAAATATACATGCAGCATGTTCACTAAGACCAGTATATCAAAGCAAATAGCTCATCTGCCTCCAAGCTTTATTTACAAAACAATTGGAAGAATTTTTACTTACAGCCCTCACTTTATAGAGATTAGGTAACCCCATGGGATGAGTGAGCAATTTTGTTTTACTGTTGCTGCTTTTAAACTTTTTCCCCCTTTTCAGTAAAAATTAATCATAAAAAAAAGAGTGGAAGGTAAAGAGATTGAATAGAATACAAAAATAAAGGGGAATTGTAGGAGATAAGGGGAAAACTTTGGAAAAACAAAAACAATCATTAATTAATGTAATTGTGGGTCTAAACTTGGGAGCCCTAGTGGTCACAGCTGAAAAAGTATGTAATTAGATGTTTATTGGCCTAGAACTAGCTGAAATATCTGCACAACCAATGAATTTACCTGTGAGATTCTCTAAATCTTTCTCATCCACGGATGACAGAGTATCGTCGTCGCCTTCCAGGAGGATCTCGTTTTCTGAGTTCTGATTTCCTAAAGCCTGACTCTTGATGGACTGTTTCCCTTTAGCAAGGATATCTTCATCTGCAGCTGAAATGAAAAGGAAACAAAGCTGTCTGTCAGCTCTGAGATCAGTTTGGTGGAGGGGCAGAGGCCTGACGTAAGGGTAGGTGACCTAAAAATGGTCAATCGTTTATGCACAGAGAATTGTCCACAGTGGGGAATGAGATTGGGATGGAGTACATGCTTATTCTGACAAACTTGGTTCCCCAAGCCTGGTCTAATGTTACCCTGTACAAGCACCCTAATCCCATTAAATCTGACCCCTGCACCGCTCACCGAACCATTTAATTACTTATACTTAGGGCAGGAGAGGTTCAAAAACAGCACTTTTTTTGGAAAACAGTAAATGAAATCAGAACCTAGTTTTGGAAACAATACCCACTCAACACTAAAAAATAAGGAAGATAGATTCATTTTCTTGAATAACATTATATCGACAAATATTTTGAAAGGGTTAGGGGCTGTGGAAGAGAATTCAGAAGTAGGAAGGGTCGAGGCTGAGAGCAATTCATAGCCAATGAGGATTTAGGCCCAGATACTGAAGCCCTTGAAGCCCTATCTAATAGTAATAAAGCTACAGGAGCTCTTAGAAGCTGCATTCTCTTCCCCTTTACTCCTCCCTCCCACCTTCCTTCACATTACCCTCCCCCACATCTTTACCACCAACAATCCCCTCGGCTCTTAAACAAATATCCAAGAGCAACCGCCCTGTGGAAACTAACCCGAGGCTCAAACGTTACCTCCTCCCAGTGTTTAAACTAAAGGGCCAAGGCACCCCGGGGGCAAACATAACAGAAAGACTAGGAAGAGAGGTATCTGGGCAAAGGGCCTTATTCCGCCTGAACTGGAGCAGCCTGTGGAGAGCAGCAGCACCAGACGCTCAAGCACCATGACAAGGCAGCTACTGCTACAGGAAGGACGGAAAGGGAACACCAAATCTAGGGAACGAAAGAGAAGCTCTGTGGAGCACCTTCATCCAACAATGGGACCAATAGGGAAGCAGAGGTATAGCTGAAAAGACAAAACGCTGAAATTCAAAAATCTGACTTCCAAACCCCACATCCCTCCAGGTTGCTTCCCATTGCTATGAGCTGTTTTCTCCTTAAGAACAGCTTTACTAACTCCTGAATTGTGATTTTTAAAAACTCGTGTTTGCACATGCATGCGTGTATCTTTTCCTAACCTTATTTTCTAAAAGTTTACAGAGTCTTCACTACACTTCTGACATTCCAGGTTTCCAGCTAAGAAAATCCTTGAGGTAAAGCACCTGATCTGCCTTGGCGGCAGCTATAGATATGGAAATCTGATGGCAAGGCTTATTTGCTTCACTGCAGTTCTACACCAAGGCCCAACACTCAGAAGGGAGAAAGCAGTCAGTTTGTAGCAACATGACTAATGTTTATCTACACAATTTACTCTAAATAAACAAACTGCCGCCTGTTACCTGGTTGGCCTGGCAAATCAAAGCTTCTTTGGATTTAGTAGTTATGGTCATTGATAATATTAAAAGTTTATTTTTGTCATATTTGTTACAAATTCACCATGTATAGTAATTATGTACACTACTTATGAAACTACTTAAAAGAGTACAAGGGCATTCTATTAAACAAGGAAGCCATGGGAAGAAGCTTTCTATACTTAGCTTTGAATATCTTATGGGTTAAAAAAAACTTTAAATTTGTTTAATACCTGTATAAAGCATAGTACTACATACATATGAAGGTCTCAATAAAAAATTGAAAAAATATTTTAAAGTATCTAATCAAAATGACTATTTAAAAATCTACAAAGGAATATAATTAACCACTGATTTTTAAGAAAATAGCAGTATAGTATAAGTTTTTATATCATTCTCTTTATTTCCATATTTACAATTCCTTCTTCAAATGAGAAATAATAATAGTAAGGGCTAACATTCCACAGTACTTACCATGTGCCAGGGAGTGCTCAAAGCGCTTCACATATTTTGACTCATTTAACTCTCACAAACACTCTACTAATTCCTCATTTTCAGATGAATAAACAGGATCAGAGAGGTTATGTAACTTGTTTAAGGTAACACAGCTAGTGAGTAGAGTCAGGATGTAAAGCTAGGCAGTGTTCTGCCAATATCTAGGGTATTAGACACTGTGCCACAATAGTTTTTAAATGTAAGCAAAAGAAAGAAAATGAAAATAACCACTATATATATGAATGTGTATGTGATTTACTAATTAGTTTACCAATTCTTATGTTTCCCACTGTGTATTTTAAAAGCTTAAATTAGAAGCATAATAAACATGTGAAAGATAAAAACATTCATTTCCAAATCTAAATTTGATAAGTATATGTCAAACACATCAGAAACATCTAACTTTAACACCATGTTCTTTACTTTCTCCGATTATTGCCATACATGTCCTGAAGTACCAAAAGCTTATGTGAGGGGGTGTACAGAAAGGGTACCTTAATCTGCAAACATTTACCAAAAAAAGAAAAAGACCCCTGTGGCAATATACAATGTCTCAATGGATAAATTTACATGCATTTTAAATGACCACCGAAATAAAATTTAAGTTATCCTTTCCAACTGGAATTTAAACAATTTAAAATACATCCTCACCAAGCTGACCCTTATATTAAAAACAATAAGTTTTGAATGGAATAAAATTTTATTCAAAAAAATTTTTAAATGCTATAGGTGTACTGTATGGATACAAATACCCTCTTTAATTTACTTAATTACTTATTTTTACAAGCTCAGATTCTGGAATTGTTCAACCTCAACTGAAAAACCTCTTGTCACGGAAAATATGCAGCTTACTGATATTTAGAATGGTTTTCCTGTAATTAACTCCCCCTTGAGGATTTTAAGTTAGCAGCAGTAAAATTACCAACAGTACTCTAATACACACCACATGCGCTGGTGTTCAATTCTCAGTGGTCTAATAGCTTTCTGCTAAGGAACTTTTTTTTTTCAAAATTAGAACAAAACTGTCCCAAGCATAAAATAAAAGATAATTATCATGTTTATGTGCTCTGGGAAAAGTATATATTTAACTTTCCTTTGCCTGATAATCAAACGTTATAAACAAATATCAACTATTTTGGTATCTTCTCTGAGTATAATCTACAAGTCTACAGGTTTAATTAGATGAAGTCAGAAAATACTTTTGGTTCTATTTTAAAGCTTGATTCAGATATTTTCTGGCTAATAAAATGGTTACTATAAATGATAATCTTTTAGATTTTAACAGTGATATGAAAAACGTAATCTTACCTTTTTTTCTTGTTTAATATTTATCCCAACTTAATAATTAAAATTAAAAGTGCTACATAAAATTGGAAGAATTCATCAAAAAATGCTTTCATTGGTCACTAAAGCTAAGAGGGCTCAGAAAGAGGCTGGCCCTTAAAATGTGCACTTAAAGTTCTTTGGCCAGCTCTGGGCATGAGTTGATTTATCTACCCAACATAGGCTAGGTAAGTAAAATCACAACAGAAAAATAACACAGAAAACCTGTTCCACCAAAGATATATAAATCCTCCTTTAAAATGTCCACCGAGCCAGTGAACTGGAATCAACAGTCCACATTACAGGAAAAAGAAGTTTATACTTTAAGAAATAGTCCATTTTGTTTTTAAAAAAAAAATCACTTTTAGAATAACAAAGTGATCTCAAATTTTCATAAAGTAAATATGGGTATATACTTGGTATGATGTGAAGCATACACCATAACTGTATTCTGAATAGGACACATAAAGAATATTTTATAAGCAACTCTTATCCTACTCTAATTAATTCCATTTTATAGTTGATGCCATTTCCAAAGAGTTCCAAGTCAAGAAAATTTACTCTAGAAAGATTGGTGAAAATACAAAGGACAATTTGGAGAACAAGCCAAGTGTATCTCCTATTGATCACAGGTTCTCCAAAAGTCTTATATAGAGAACACAGTATATGATGATTACTGAAAAAGAAGCAACAGTATCTAAAGTTATAAGAGAAGGGCATTATTTAGGATCTTTACATGGTCTGTCATCCCTAGAGAACCATATGAGTTACTTTTATCATTTCACATGCTTACAAGATACTTTTAGAACTATGTTGAATCCTCCTCATATATTTCTATTAGTATGTACATTCTCTACAAAATAAAAATGTCCTGAATTCAGTGGGAACCTACTGCTAAACTGTTTTAGTCCTTGAATTAAAACCAATCTTTCTACCACTTAAAACTCTTTTTATGCAGCTTTAATTTGAATATAAAATTCCCCATTATATTTAACAATGTATGATAGAAGACAGCAAAGCACAGTGATATGAAAATCTGACTAGTAGTCAACCTGGGCTTTAGTCCTTTATCTACCATGAATTATGCATAGCTTCTGATCTTGTTTTTTTATCTGTGAAGAATAAAGTTGGACTAGACATTAGCATTAGGTTCCTTCCAGATCTAAAATGCTCTAATGATAAATAACTGACAAATTAGACTCTGTATTAGGAGAATGGTAAGAAAGATTACAACTGATATCTAATAAATTTTAAAACTATAAAATGGAAGGAAATGCCCTCAAGAATCAAATACCCACCTTTACTTGATACTGCTAATTTTCATAAAGAATATTTAAGCATAAGAGGGAAGTATTAATTTTAATTTAAAAATATGACACTGTTTCTGCAAAGTTGAAGAAATTTCCCATTACAACATGACTTTTATAAATAACCACTTTGGAGGGTCTTTCTTTGAAAAATTACCTAAAGCTCTTTTCCCCAAGCAAGTTAATGTGAACTTGGGAAGGGCAATTAAATTGTCAGAATTAAAAAATTTGTTTTTAACTAGAAGGTAGCCAGAAGTAGAGTCATGGGGCTGGTATTGATCGCCTGAACAGAGAACATCACTCTTCAGGTATTTACTCTGCCACCTTTACACTAGAGGCTTTCCTTCAAATCAAATCAATCTATAAAAAAAGATGTCTCTTACTACTAAAATATATAATTAATCTCCAACTGAACTTTTCTATTTAGATGTCTTCCTATGAAAATGATGATATAATTCATGATGTTATGAGATTCTGCATTTTAAAAATGTCCTGTCTCCTTAGTTAAGTCATTATAAAATTAAAGTGAGATGACCGTAAAACAATATAAAACTGGCATACCATCCTGAGAAATTATGGTTTTACATATTCAAGCTCAACACTGAAATACAGTATTTATCCATATTAAATTCTGTAATTTCAACTACTTTTTTATTAACTGGTTTTGCATACATAATTAGTAGTTTATTCTGATTAGCTTTCTTAATGTTCCAAAAAGTACAAGATGGAATTTCAAAATTAAATAAAAATTAAAATTGAATGTCAAATATAAAATATTTTATTTCATAAAACAATAAAAAACTAAGCTTGTTATTTATAGAATATATTACCATAAATTATGCTGACATCAAATGACACTATAGCATAATCTATGGGCTGAGATCCAGAATTATCTAATATTTCATTATTTAAAATAAAAAATATATAAGGTATGATTAGAGCTTGTATCTTTTAAAAAATATATTAAAGATGACCTGTCTCCTTAATAGTAGACTACTGAGGCATCTCTTAGATATTTGCTTAGTTTTTAAATAAACATTTTATTTCAGATTTAAAATTTTTTAATCTTTTATAATTTGTTTTGAATATATTTCATTATAAGATTAGTGTAAAATACTTCTAAATATGATGGAATTACATAAAAGGCTCCACTTTGCTTCTCCCTTAGTTTAAAAATAAATAATAAACATAGATAACTGATTATTATTTTATAAACCTTTCAATTACTATTTAAACTAGACTGGAATCTGCTTCTATAGAAGATAAAAAAGTCTTAAATAACAGTAGGAATATACTTGCAATCAAACACCACTGGACTCTTAGCATTAAAAAAATGGACAAAGGTAAAGTTCAATAACAATACAATTCTAATTGGCTCATTATATAAAAGCCTATAATTCCCCAGAATTGTTTAAAAATTACTATTAATTTTTGTAATGGGAGATTTCTTCAACTTTGCAGAAACTGTGTCATATTTTTAAATTACTATTTTTGATAAGAATATATTTTAATAAGTTCTATATTAAATCTACATCACAAATTTTCAATTCAGTTACTGATATTTCTCCCAGCATAAAGAATTAAGTTTGTCTATGTGTGATTTTAGAAAACAAGTCTTCCCCTTTCAAATATAAAGGGAAAATACTCATATTCATAAAAATATTTTTATTGCCACATATAGACCTCAGAACCAACAAATCACGGCTAAATGACAGTTTAGAAGGCAGAAAAATAATTATTAAATTTCAAATTTTAACTGTATATGGTAATATCTGTTCAGCTGAAAGGGATAAAATTGCAAAAACTCTCATTTTCTGACTGAAAGGGTTATTAAGTAAAAACAAAAACAATAAAGAAATTAAAATCCACAACTCTAAAATCTATAATATAGTAGCACCTCCTAAAAAGAAATGAACTCTAAAAGCAAAAGTGGCCTAATTAATTCTACATCTTATTCTCCTTCTCCACCTCCTGTAGTTGAAGATGTAGGGCCCTGGGACTATTATTGCTTTTAGATCACTTTGTTATTGACTATTCTCTGTATGGTCATTTATTTTAAAGGACTGATGTCACATTTGGTGTTATATCTGATGACATATTGTGGACATTTTCTTCCAGAAATGGCTCTTTAAGGTTGAGTGCAAGAGGTTAAGCTGTCTGACTGAGGCCAAACCTAAGATTATAGACTTTTAATCTAAATTTTTAATATCTTTATTGAATAAAATTTAACATTTATTTTTTATACCCACAGTATAAATTTATTTATAAGCTAATACCCCCAAAAAAGAAAATTAATATTTCTTACCTTATTAAAAATAACCAATTTATATACTGTAAAATCAAAACAATATTAATATGGGAGGGGCTTTTCTCCCTTAATTAATATCTAACTAGCTTTCAAAAATTATAAAATAATGTGAAACTCTATGAGCAAAGAAAATATATTATTATCAAATCCAAAGGAATAATCAGTGAAACTCTTCAGTTTTTCCAATTTGCTTATTACATTTCTGAATCATCGTGATATACATTACATCAAAAAAGGAAAAATGTTTTGTTGAGCTCTGATAACAAGGTGATGCAACACAGGAACATATGAAAAATAATGTCTATTCCCTATTTCTGCAAGCTATTTATCATAACCATTTACAAATCAAGGCTTAGAAAGTGTATAGGCTTTCTAAGACTTGCACATTTATTACCATCTCTCCCACTTCATAATCTTATACTAAAATATAATTGTTGGGGGAAAAGCCACATACACACAGCAGAACCTAGAAACCTATTTGGTATGTAAACACTATCTTCCTGATATTCATGGATTTAAGGCAGGCTTCCTATATTAATTTACTCAAAGCTGAGTGTGACACTTAAAAGGAGAAACATTTTTTCCTCCCATTCTGAAAAAGAGGGTCAATGCTAAGTAAGTTCTGCATGTGTAACTAAATAAATAAATAAATAACATACATACATACAAACATACATATACTTGATACCATAAGTTTATAGGACCCTGCATCAACTATAAATATTTTAACTTCTCTTTCTGGGGTAACTATGAAATGTGGTGTTGGACTATTTTATAATGCTTTGTAATCATGAAGTTATGCTCTTCATTACCAAGCATTGTACCTGCTGCTTTTGGCAAGGAGTGGTTTATACACTGACCATGTTCCACGGCTGTTTTTAGGGTCGCTTCAGGATGTGTCGATCCGAGAGGGTTACGCACAAATCGTCGCCGGCGCCGCAAGTCATCTTCCCAGTAGTCAAGGCGCCAGAACTCACGAGGACGACTACAATGAAACAGAGAAGCCACATATGTTAGCAATTATCAAACAGCGTGGTAGCACTGGATTTCTGCATAAAGCTCTCCTTGTTTGCGCTGCCTTTTTTTTTCTCCCCTTCCTCTTAATTCTCCTTCCACCTCATACTCCCCTTTTTGCAATCTTTAACTTAGGTATGTCCTTGAAAATAACAACATCACCTTCTAGTCTAAGGAACTCCTTTTCCTTTTTCTTGGAAGGTGAAATGAGCACTAAATACATCATTTTGAAATGAATTGCTGACAGTGTGATCAGTTTCCCCACACTCTAGTGGCATGTGCTCTGATTTCAGCCTCATTTCAGCCTCAGCAGGGCACCTTTCTCTGTGGCTGCATTTATAAGCCAGAATAGGGAAAAGGCTATTATAAATATGGTATAGCATTACCTATATTAATCAAAGTCTGTCCCCCTTCATTTTTCTTCCTAATTTGTGCCTTTTTGCACAAGGTCAGTAAATCATACCATGAATTCTTGGTCCAGAAAGTGTTAACTTTAATGAATATCTCAGTTACATGGTTATGTATGTGATAATAAAATATTACTCTGTTTAGATGTGCAGGAATTTAATTAAAATAATCTCTTAAAATATTCATTACATTTAGCCCCTGAGGCTTACAACAACACAAGAAAATGCATTTCTTTTCCACTTACTGTTTTTAAATAAGCCATTCCTGTAGAGTGAAATAGCAATCTATTTCAAGCAAATCAGATTGAATTTCTGTTTTATGTAGTCTGTTTTTATATTTAATTAAAAACTACATGCTATATGATGTGCAATAATTACTATATCGAAAGCATACTTTTGAAAGTGTATTTTTTATAAAAAGGGTTCACTCAATTTAAGTTCTACTATATTTTCCCCAATTATGTAGATCTTTTATATGCCAATATACAAATGCCACTTTTCTCTCTTGTTAGCTAATCATGATTTAACATGCTGGAAAGCATTTTATAAAGAAAATACTAGTATGAAGATTTTTTCAGTTACAGTAAGAAAAATAATCTCTGTAGAATATTTTTATTCACTAAAGATATACAGCATGAAAATCTGTGTTTCAATAATGAAATAAAAATTTTACTCATAATTAAAGCTTCAGCAGGAATGACTAATACAGAATAAAATCTTACTTGTATTTCATGAGCTAATAAAAGTGTGTACCTGTCAGCTCTGACAAATTAGTATGCTTGACCAACTGACAATCTCAAAATATCCAAGTAAAAAGTTATCTTATTTTGATGTTTTAAAAATGAAATCCTTAAAAATTCAAAACAGATTTGTAAATAAGTGCCTTATTGATTTTAAAAAATCAGGTTAATCAATCACAGGCAACAAACAATATATTATTCAAAGAAAATATTTTTAAAAACAATAAGAACCCCAATGCTCTTTGCTGAGAGTCCTGGAGAGAAAATATGAACAACAAAGATGTTCTTTGTTGATTTTGATTATGGACGAGGAGGAGGCAATATAATATAATAAAAATGGAAAGCGAAATAGCATAAGAATTGTGGTCTTCAAAAAAGGAAAAGTAAAATGCTCATTTATTATACTTTCTTGTCTAAATTTTAAATTAAAACTAATCTGCCACTTAAAAATAAATTTAAAATACCTACAGTATATACATACAAGCAAAAGAAAACAGACATTTGAGCTCAATTAATAACATAAAATTCTCCTTAGGTGATTCTTCGAGAGGAAAAAAGGCAGAACACAGATGGCTATGTGTATGGCTTTGATAGTTGTGGAGCTTGGATAGGCACTTCATCATTCTGCCTACCTACATTTATCTGTTAAAATTATTATCAAATATCAGCCAGGATGCAGTCGTGAATCACAGGCTGCTCCTCGTCTTCAGGGGAATGATACAATGAGGGTCTATTCATCAGTGCGGCAATCGGCACAAGTAATTAGTTCCCTAGACCGAGATCTCCTACAAAGGCTATTTTAGTCAGCACCACAAACATATGACGATGTAAAGCTAATGAAAGCTGCTAAAATTTGTTAACCTCTTCTGCCATCAATCCTTCTAATATTCTATGCTGCAGTATTATGCAAAGGTGGTAAATTATTAATTTGTCATTCATCCATCCTTCTGCATTTTGAGTCAAATTAAATGATGCCATTCTTCTTGATAACAATTAAAATTATAAGAGATGTTAAGCTGCTATGATGAAATTATTACTAAATTAGGTAACAATAGATTCTAGCATAATGCATGATAGTGAAGTCAAATCCAATGGCTATTAAAGTACGTGCACAATTATTTTTATCATACACTAGGAAAATCAAGGAATTAGAAATCACTCACAAATTATCAAGTAATTAAAATATAATATAAGAGTAACAACCAAAATTTGGAGGAAATAAAACCATAAAGTTAATTTTCATTCTCTTGGTACTAACAAAAAATGGTCAAAATGGTGACATGTGGCTGAAATAAAAACACTACATATAGTGGAAAATTTTTAAGATAAAATTTCACTTATCCTAACTATATATTTCTATTTTCAAATATAAACAGTGAACCAAAATAAAAACTTAGGACACAATCCAAATAGAATAAAGAAATTTATAACTCAGCATGTTAATTTTTACAATATCCTTAAACTATATCAATTAGAGACTACTTTCTCAACACAAGTAGTCTACTTCCTGTTATAATAATTTAAAATCATTTAAAGACAAAGCAAAAATCATTCCTATCAGATCAAAGATCTGATATAACAGATTATAAAAATCATAATGGATTATAAAATATATAAATATATATTTATATATAATATATATATATAAATATAATGGATTATAAAAATCATAAATTAATATAAAATCATTTTATAATGGATTATAAAAATCATCTAGAGAGATCAACAATTTCAATATATTCTTTGAGAGTCTCTCTATACGAACCACTGGTCTGGGTGATATAGGATACAAAGCCTTCAAAGAACTTACTGCTATTGAAGAGGTATTACTCTGATTTGAAAAAATAGCATCATCGTCCAATTTCTGATCATGAAAATAATACATGTTGCTTAGAGAAAAGCCACACTCATTTTTTTCAGACAAGGATGATTACTGTAATGTTTAAAGTCATATATACATTAATAGCCTAAAAATCTAATGTTTTATCCTCCCAACCGTGCTCCCTTATAACAATATGCATTTCCAGTAGAAGACTCTACCACCAAAAATACATTTTGGAACAGGAGGTAATGTGTAGGTTTTGATAATCCACTTAAAGATTTTACTCTCATTTAAGTAGTATTGCTCTCCTCCTTTGCCCAACCCAAGTCTTCTTCTAAAGAAGCTAAGACTGTCAAATTTAGCATAGTTGAATCAACTCTCTTCCCATAATGCCATAAGTTAACTAATAGGTTATTTGTGCATTTTTGTAGCTATCACCAGTGTATGGCCAGAAAAGTTGAAAAGACTTCAACTGTTCAGAAACATATTGTTAACCAAATACGTATACAGATAAAAAATCACTTATTCTAGACCTCAAAAATGCATACCTATATTTATATACCTATATATAATTATATTTCTATAATGCTATATATAATCTAAAAATATATTAATACACTCATAATGCCACTTTCACAAACTTCAATCTTATGCACATCCACTAAGAAATAAAACTAAGATCCTAAAATTATTCACATTAATGATGTGAGCCTACATTCTAAAATATCAGAAAATATTCACTATTTCCTTCACAAGATATAAAGCCTTTTCCATAAGGGTACTGTGCGTAAGTCTCCTCTTAGGACAAACTCTGCAAACTCTCCTCTTAGGACAAACTAAGATCTTTGACTTATAGGGATACAGATGTTGAAAAGTTGAGAATGGCAATGAAGTAAAATTTTCAAACTTTTCTAATATTTTTTCATTCATTCATTTAATTTCAAAGCCTAAGGGTCAAATTACTTCATAAATCTAATTGATCTTTTTTTTAAAGATTTATTTTTTATTTTATTATATATCCCCCCCCCCCGCGTGTTCTTGCTGTGTTCATTTTTTGCGTTCTTCTGTGTCTGCTTGTCTCCCCGCACTGTGGCGACCCACCGAGTCAGCTCACTATGCAGCGGCCTGCCTGCTCGCCATGGCTTGCCCTTGCTCGCAGGGGCTTGCCCTGCCCACGGCGGCTTCCTTCTTAAGGCAGTCTGCCTGCTCGAGGAGGCCCCGGGTTCGGTTCCCATGTGGTAAACCGGAGCCCTACCAATTGAGATACAGCCCGTTCCCCCTCTAATTGATCTTTTCTAAGTATAAACGTAAGTCATCTGACTATATTTCTACTTTATTAAAAAGCTTCATATTTACATGTGTTTATATATACACCTTTAATATAAGACTGCAATCTACAAAAATTTTAAAACAATGTCAACTTAGTACAGAGAATATATATATTTTTGTTTTACAAGAGCAGAATTGGAACTATTTTGAAACCTTAGAAAGAAATAAAATTCAAGCATCAATAGACAGGCTACTTATTCTCTTTCCTAAGCCCATTGTGGTTAGTGATTTTATTAGTTAAAACAAATGAGTAAGAATGAAACCAATGAGATAGTTCAAAGAAGTAGAAATATTAAAACAGAGAATTAATAATTATGATCAACATTATTCTTCTAATAGTTGAATGGCTCAACAACCAATAATCTGATTATTATTTTTCACATGTAAATTACAAGACTTTTAAAGTTTAGTTGTCCTCAGAGAAAGTATAGCAAGCCAATTAATATAGAATGAATGGATGAATATTCAGACAGACTTTGAAAATATTTTCTAATAAAAATTATTGACTGTTTTCCTTGTACCAGCTGCTGTGGAATACAAGAATTATTAAGATACTGTCCCCGATATCATGGAAAATGATATCATGGAGAAGACAGATTTGAAAATAAATAAGAATTTTTAAAAGTATAAGTGATAGAGCAAAGCACCATGTTAGCATCCCAATTATTCTATAATCTAAATGTATTGACATCTATTATCAAACTAGTCAAATATATGCATGTCTGTTGTCTCACTAGTTTTAATGTGATTTTACTATAGTTTGGAACTACATCAATAAAAGACTGCTAGTTTTAAAAAGAAACTGTTGCAACAACGCACTCAGAAAAATTTCCCATTTTCCATCTTACCCACTTTCTTGTGACAATACCTGATAAATCTTGATGACCTTAACAGAAGTCAGTAATAAATTCTTCTGGCTCAGGGAAAGTTCTGAATCCTAGAAAATTTTAGTACTTCATGTTTTGTTCTTACATTTTTATATTACCTGTTTTTCCAATACCTATATCTGGCTAGCTTCTATTTCTACATTTTTAGATTAAAAATTCATGCTAGACATTATCTACAACTTAAGTAAATGGTAAACCCTAAAAAGCAGTAAACATTTTCAGTGCACTGTCAGCTAGCAAATAAAAGTGCTTAAGTTCTAGAAGGGTTTCACTTTCAGCATAAATCTAGATGAAATAATGTTCACGTTCTATAGGGTATCATACAATATAAAAGAATGCCTTGTCTCACAAACTGAAATCTATGTGCCTTCATGCAGATAGATAGAATGAATATTAACTAAAACCTCTGTTTACCAAATACCAACTATAAATCAAGTGCAGAAGATCTATGCTCCCTGGTGTCTTAATGAAAAGGGTTTTTAGAAAAAAAAAGTTCAATTGTGTGGATTCTAGCAGAGGACACATTATCTCAAGCAGAATTCTTTCTTTATTGAGGATATTTTCTATTAGATTGAGACACTAGAGCATCATGTTTTATGTAATTATGTAAAATTATATTTTATGTAATCATGAAACTCTGTATGGTACTATTCAGTGTATTTCTCTATTTGCTTTTTAAAGCCATCCAGATACCCATCTTCATTTAATCATTTTAGATATTTTTAAAAATATAATTTTGCAAACAAGTCAATTATTCAAGAAATGAGCCCAAGCTTTTCCTACCTGGCATTTCTCTATTCACTTAGCATTTTTACTAGCGCCTAAGCAAAGTTATGAGAAAATTAAAACCTACTGTTAAATGTACTACAAGTTACAACTCTAACAAAAGACAATTAAAAAACACATTAAAATAAATGAAGATCTAAAATTCACTTCAGTAAGCACACTCTTAAGAAATATTTGACATATTTTTTAAATCTAATTAGCAAAAAAACTGACCACACATTTGCTGTGCCAACTATGTACCAGATCTTGGCACATAAAAATGAATTATGCTGGGCTCAGTCCTAGAAATTTTTAATGGTATAATGGAGATTAAAAAATTATTAAATGCCAAAAGTACAACTTTAAAATAGCTAACATTTATTTTGCATTAGGCTACTCTGTGCCAGACTATATGCTCTTTTGAATACGCTATTACCAAGCCTCACACCAACCCTGCCATAAGTACATATTGTTATTCTTATTTTAAAGATAAGGAAACTGAGGCTACCCATGGGTATCGAATTTAATAAGGTCTATTGACTTCAAAGCCCAATGAGCTTTCCACAGTACCACAATTCCATAAGACAACTAATTGAGTACTATTAGAGATATGATGGACATACCAACTAACCCTGCCTGCGGGACTGAGGATTTCATTAAGGTTTGGATGCGGATCTATTTTGTAAGTTCGATGAGGACAGGGGATTGTCTATCTAATTCATGGACAAAGCACAGTAACTGGAACAAAGCAAGCACTTAATAAATTATCAATTAAAGAACAAACAAAATGACTTTTAAACAGAAATTTAAATGATGGGCAGGAGTTTGCCAGGCAAAACAGAGAAAAGGCATGACAAACAGAGGCAATAGCAAGGACAAAGGCACAGAGCCATAAAACAGCACATTTTACAAAGAAAGTTCAGGTAAGAAAGATCATGGCAAGGCAGCCTTGGGGGTGGCATAAACTAGGGTAGGAAACACTGGTTTAGAACCAGATTTCAAAAAGCCTTCTATAGTAACAAAAAGTAGTTACCATTACATCTTAGAGTCAGCAAAAAACAAGCTTTTGCAATAGAGGATTGTTAAGATCAACCTTGTATTTTGCATGACAGCAATATAAAAGAAGGCCTGAATTAAGGCAGTGGGGGTAGAGCCTCAAGGCTAAGATTGGAGAGACATATTTAAAGTAGAATTGATAAGATATGGTGAAACATTCAATAAGGGAGGTAGGAAGAAAGGAGATGATGAAAAGAAAACTGAGATTTGTGACAATGAGGCAGAGAAGGTATGCTATTTAACTGAAATGAGTGCAGGTTAATCAGGTGCAACTAGGGAGAATAATCATTTACTGGATACCTAATATCATCCAGGCATATATGCCTAATAGGTAAACAATATAACTCTGGAGTTCAAAGGAGAGGCCTGGACTATTGACATAAAATTAGGAGATTTGATCAGCCTTGAAAGTGAGTAGACTTCAACATTCACTTATCAAAAATTAACTGAGTGTCTATCTTATTTCAGGTATCATACTAGCCCAGAAAAACATATATGAAAGGATAGGAGGAAACTGGGGAAAGCCAATATTGAAGAAATTACAGGGAAGGATCAATGAAAGAAACAGAGAAGGAATTAACCATTTCTTACAATCCATAAGATAATAGGAGAACCAAAATAGAATAGTGCCAAAAAAAGACAAAGGAATAAATATTCTTCAAAGCAGGGAGTGGGCAACAATATCCTCCTGATGGACTAGAACAAAGAAACATGCAGCCATAATACAATCATGAGGGAAATGAGACTGAGGAAAAGGTTTACACACCCAGGGACACCAGACTAAAAGAATTACAGAAAAATGAAGCAGAGACCTGTCCCCAAGCCTACCCATATCTGGACATCTTATAGAGATAATGATTTTCTTTACTGTTTAAGGCTGTTTGAGCCAGCTTTATTACTTGCCTCTGGGAAGTGGATGTGGCTCAAGTGATTGGGCTCCTGTCTACCATATAGGAGGTCAAGGGTTCGATTCCTGGGGCCTCCTAGTGGAGGCAAAGCTGACCCACGCAGCGAGCTGGCCCAAGCAGGGAGAGTTGGCCCACGTGGAATGCTGGCCCACGAGGAGTGCTGGCCCATGCGGAAGAGCAGAGCTGGCTCAGCAAGATGACACAACAAAAAGAGACACAAAGGAAAGACAATAGGAGATGCAGCAGACCAGTGAGCTGAGGTGGTACAAGAGATTGAGCACCTATCTCCGACTCTGGAAGATCCCTGGATCAGTCCCCAGTGCAGCTTAAAGAAAAGACAAGCAGACACAGAAAAACACACAGCGAATGGACACAGAGAGCAGAAAATGGGGTGGTGGTGGTGGGGAGAAATAAATAAATAAATCTTTATATTACTTGCCTTTGAAAGCAAAGCCAAAAAGTAATGAGTACATGATTTGTTGGAGAGAGTTAACATTGACTTCTTTTTCAAAAATTTTGGCATGAAAAATATTAGGGAAAGATGGTGGTAGTTTAAAGAGGTTAAAGAACAAACTTAAACATATTTGCAGATAAAAGGGAGGACATCCAAAGAAAGATGAGTGGGCAGGAGATGGAAAGAAGTAAGGTTTCAGAAAGACATAGGAGGTATGATCCTGTGAAAAGAAAAATTAACTTGGAAGTAAAGAAGGTCACTTCTCTCTCGATCTCTGTGGCTAGACTGAAGGATATAAACCTTGATATTTTAATATTAGTTAAAGGGCTGAAGAGAAGAAAAAGTAAAGAAATTCTGACCTGATTATTTCAATTTTCTCAATAAAACAGCAGGTTTTTGACTGAGGAATAAAATAAGGCCTTCATAGTATGACATTTTTATCATAAAATAATTAATTTAAATGTTTGAATTCAATATCAAACCCAGAATAATAAACACTTCTGACCTTTAAAATAAATCTGTAGACCTCTCAGAAAAATACTAGTGAACATAAATACATAATTTTAATTTACATAATAAAATAAATATGTAGTGTACTTTGTGGCCTAGACAAATTAAACATTAGCAAAAAATATATGTTCCTTATCCATAGGGGAGGATGGGCTTATGTTACACTACCAGGTTTTTAAGACAGTTAGGAGTCAGCTCCTTCAATAGTTGCTGTCATCTCCAAAAACTTTCTAGTATTTTCAATTCTGAAGAAATTACTCACATTATGAAGAGATTTATTTTCCTCTTCCTTTGCTACATTTCATTTTTTCTGTTCTTATAGAAAAGTTCTGCTCTGGTTTAATTATATTAATTAACAAATATTTTTTGAGTACCTGCACTATTTGGAAAGCAATATTTGGGGTGCTATAAAGGATACCATACTCATATGGGGAAAATATAGCCCATAACCTTATAGCATTTATGATCTGGGACAAATGGCTCAAACAAAAAATTATATGCAAAGGTAGCATAAGATTCAGGCCATAAGAAAAGTAAAAACGAAGAGCTCTGGAATTTCAAAGGAAGGTGTGATCACATCAGTTTTACAGGATTCAGGAAAGTCTTCAATGTGCAAAATATTTTTGAGAAAGGTCCTGAAGAAAGAGTCAAGTTCAACTGATACACAAAGAAAAGGATGGCATTCTCTAGGCCTTTTAAAGAACATCAACAAAAGTACAAAGGTCAGAAAATGGGAAGCAGTTGCTTGATCCCAGTAGAAAATGAGGTATAAAAGATAGGCTGCAGCCACACCGTAAAAAAACATAGCTATAAAACTAATGTGTTTTATTTCACTTATTCGTTCACTTATTCATTTAATCAACAAACATTATTGAGCACCAATGATGAACAAGAGAATACAAAGAGACTTGGGTGGAAAAAGTCATTATCCTCAAAGAATTCACAGAAAAAAAGAGATACATGAAGAAACAATTATAATATATGCAAAAGGGTCTTAGGAAAACAGTGGAGGGACATTATCATAAGAAGCAAAAGGCTTCTTGGAAGGCAGTAACACACAAATTGAGTCAAAGAGTTAATAGATGTTAATTAACCAGGAGAATAAGAAAAAGAAAAGCATTCTTTGTTGAGGGAATAGCATTAGCAAACCCAAAAAGATAAGAAAAAACTGGGTATAAGATAAAGTCAATTTTTCCAGAATTTTTGGAGAGTATAAGACAAGAAGTGGCAAGATAAGAGGCTACAAAAAATGGGCAGGGGCCAGATCATGAAGAATCATCTATGTCATGTTAAGGAGTTTGGGTTTTATTCTGTAGCAATGGGAGACAGGAGGAGTGTTAATCAGGGATTGTGACTGCAAGACCAATAAGTCTGGGGAAAATATTTAACAGATTACGAAGAAGACATATCTGAAACAAGTATACAAGTTAGGAGGTTACTGCAATATTTGAGCAAGATATAATGAGGGCCTTCAACAATAATTTTTAAAATGTCTTTTTTTATTGGTTTATCTTACCAATAAATTGTATAATTGTATACAATTGTATACAACTGTATAATTGGCTAAAATTCTCTGTGAATCAAGGTGGGTAATAAATATGAATGAAGACAGGCATGAAAGAAAAGTTCAAGAACATAAGGCAGTATGTTCATAATCAACTCAGTTCCAAAGAAGCTAAATGAAGGTCACATGAAGTAGGATGGCCCTAGAGCTAAAGTAGAGTGATTAAAGTCTTAAAGGTCCAGTAGATGCTACAAAATGTCAGTCAGGAAATGATATGCATATTTCCCACTCACATTACATTGATCTTACCTAGACATATGCCCTCACATGGGAAAAGTAGTCTCTGGCCACATAACTATTTCCCAGCCACAAAATCTATACTATAGAAAGAGAATATGAAACTATGGTGGTCATCTAGTCATATCTGTCACAGATGGTACATATTATAGAGAAAAATAAAACATAAAAGAGGAATAGAAGATGCCAGGGATAGAATAAAATATATGATAATATCTTATACCTTATAGAGGGGGGGCCTCTCCCAGAAGGTAACATTTGAGCAAAGACCTGAACAAGGTGAATGTACCAGTTATGTGGATGACATGTCTTATAGAAGATAATTCCAGGTAGGAAAAACAGTAAATCCTAAGTCCCTGCAGTAGGAACACACTTGGTAAAACCATAATACAACATGCGGACTATTTGGTTGGGTGAAAAGTAACAGAATAAGTAGTAACAGAATAATCATGGAAGACCTCATGGGTTATCAAAAGAATTTGTCTTTTAAGCTCTGTGGGATGAGTAGGCAGAGGACTTTGAGAGGAAAA
>PVKH010003463.1:0-12358 GCA_004027955.1 Chaetophractus vellerosus
AAAAAAAAAAGGAAGAGGTTGAACCAGCAGGCTTTTAAGATTCCTAATAGTTCCAACAATACATAAGTCAAAGCGAGCAGTTTATTCATTATTTATTTTTAGCCAGGAGAAAGGAAGAAATTATGAGCAGCAGGAAAAGGTGTCTTAATGTTTACTTGGTTGTAGAGGGCAGTGAAGGAGTAGCAAGGACCCTTTTCACTGCCTTTTTGTCTCAATGGTGGGGGTCCAAAACACAGAACTATAGCAGGAAGCCCCATCAGCAGTGGAGAGGAAGCTCAGGGAAGATGAGGGATTGAGGAAGACAGCAAACAGGTTCAAGTAGCATCATTTTTCTAGAATAGGAAAATGCACAACCAACAGTTTATGGTAAACCAGGCTCCAATGTGATAGAAGAGATGTGGGTGTCAAGAATGTTTTTTTCAAAATAAGGGGCAGGGAACCGATGTGGCTCAGTGGTTGAGCGCTGGCTTCCCACATAAGAGGTCCCAGGTCCAATCCCCGGTCCCACTACCTCAAAAAAATATAAAAAAATAAGGGACAATGATGGGTGGCCAGCAGCCCCACTAGATGTGCAGGACATGGCACTATAAAAATCTCAGGTGTGTGTCTCTCTGGGGATACTTGTCATGATGTTTTAGTAGCAAGGGCTCGATAAGGCAGGATGCCAGCATCACTCTGCAGGCACAGACTGCAGATAAACCATCCTCTGACTCAGATTTCCAACTGAAATAACACCTTGAACTGGCTAACTTCCATTCCCTCCCCAGTCAAGAATATTTGATCACATATCTCAGAATCCTATTCTCTGTGTTGCACCACTACATGCTGGGTCAACCTCCAGTTTCCAAAACAGCTTCCTTAGAAAGAAACCCAAGAAATGACTCCTAATCTATCACCTACGTGCATGGTACAAATTCTCATATGATCCAGTCCATCTTTCTGGCCTCATTCATTCATTCTCCCATCCATGTATTCATTCATTCAACTTTGAGGTTCTATAAGCTGTGGGCCTTGGTTAAGTCACTTACCTTCTATCTACCTCATTTTTTTTCTTCAGTAAAGAGGAACAAGAGTATATACCTCCTAGGGTTATTGCTAGATTTAAGTGAGTTATTATGTGTGAAGTGCTTAGAACAGTGATTGACACAAACTAAACAATATATAAGCATTAGATGATATTATTATTCATTAGTCCTGGTACTATGCACAAGGCTAAACACTCTTGTTAGCCCCTGGAAATTCCAAGTCCTTGCCTTCAAAGAGAACACAGTGGTCAAAAATAGTAGCTCTATAAAAAGTGTTATCATTATTAATACTGAAAGAAAATATACCTGAGACATGGTTAGGAGGTAAAATTGATCAGATATTAACATACTGGATGTGGAGGGTGAGAGAGGAGAGATCCCGGTGTGGATACAGGGCTGGATGGTGGTGCCATTGATGCAGTGAGCGTAAGCTGCCTGTAGGACCTTAAGGCAACTACATATAGAGATCTTACTCTAAGAGGAGAGACCTGAATGGAGACATTGATTTGGGAGTCACTGTAATTTAAGCAATAACAGGAGGGAATGAAAATCCCCTAAGAAACCCACGAGGCAAGAGAGGGATAGAAGAGAGAGGAATAGTGTTACATTTTAAGTTGGAAGCAGCACAAATACCTCTCCCTTCTCCCTTCTCCTCTCTTCACAATTTATGGTATGGACGTGATGAACTGCAGAAAATTCTTTGCTCCTGAACACACTGTGGCATAGGTACCTCTATATCTTTTTGCATGTTAATATCAATCAAAATATCCTGCTTCCTCCTGTCAAACAGGCAAAGCCTGGTCATCCCTCAGTATGCTCTCAGGCACTGGCGCCTCTGGGTGTCTATCTGAGCACCACCCCCAGCAGAGCTATCCAGTCTTCATGCCTTGCGTTTTTTACTTACATATTCTTAGTTCATTACACTGAAAGCAATGATTAATTTGCAAAGCTCTATCCCCTGCTAGACATGTACATCCTAGAGAATGAAGATTAATTTCTAAACATCTTTATATTCCCATAACCTAGCACAGTGATTGGCATCTCTCCCCTGCTTTTCTCAGTTTAATAACTAAGTATAAATAAGGGATAGTTCTGCCTTCAAAGAATGTTTAATTTTATTATAATTTCAGGACAGGCATAAATGTACAATATCTTAAATAATAGGAGTCTAATGCAAGACAAGAGGTGTCCCAAAAAGGCACAACAATAACTTTCACCTAAGTAGTCAAGAACAGTAGGCTTCAAATGTTTTTGATCACATATCTCTATTTTGGGCATTTCTTGCCATGTGTAATTGATCTATTTATAAATTACATGGGTGTTTTATTTTACTATTGTGTTGTATACATTAAAAATATTGCAAAAATTAAAATTAAAAGAAGATGAATTAAAAATATACATAGAAGTGTCAATATTTTCTTCCTGTATCCTGATGGCTTATCTTGGCACCCCCATTTGGAGAACAGTAATCTAGAGCAGTGTTACTCAAAATAGAGTTCCACCAATTAGTATTGGTGCACAGACCATTTCGTAACCAGACTGTGACACCTAAGAGCAAAAATAAGGAGTAAGTTCCACAAAATTCCAAGATGTTGGTGGTGGGTGATGTATGGGAATCTGTACATTATACACAATTTTTTTGTATGCTGATAACTTCTCTGATTAAAAAAAAAAAATGGAGAGTAAGCACCTAGATACTTTTATAGTGATTTGAATGGGTAAATTTATGTCTGTAGAATGGAATAGTTAAAAAGTGAGGCTCTGTGTTTTGTATCTCTTTGGCTTTTATTTCATTTTCAAGTACTTTGTTTTTATTTTATTAAAGTCTAGTCCTAATTTGGGTTGGAAATTAAAAAACAAAACAAAACAAAAAAACTGGTCCTTCACCACAGGTAGTTTGAAACACAATTGTCTGGAGGTCCTTTGAGTTCAAAGGGGGAAGAACTTGGTGGGCTGCAGCAAACAGGAAGGGCACTTGGAGACCAGAACAGAAGACCAGGAAGTCTGTTCTCCTGCTCATCCCTACCCCAGGCTGGGCTACCTCTTTCCTTCTGAGCTTCTGGAGGGCTCTGCACACCACACAATATTGACGTTGGTCTGAAATGACTTGGGCGAATTACTTTCAGCAAGTCTGAAGGAACTCAGCCCTTTCCAAGGTGCTAATCCTGACCCCAGATCCAGCACTGTTAAGGAGCATCTAATGTGTAGGCCTGCTCTCTCTCCTCTGTTACAGAATATGCCACTTGCTCTTCTTTGGTCTGAACTCTAAGCACTTTGCACATTTCCTCCTCCCTACACACCATAAATATTTGTTGGCAAAGCCAGTGAAAACATTAAAACATACTGTGTCGATGCCATTTAATTGGATGTTTTCCTCATTGGCTTTGTATCTCTTTTGTTCTAGCTTAACCACCAAATTCAGCCACAGGACAGGGCCAGCAACTCATGAAGTGAATCTGTGCAAAATGGGGCAATTTGGCAAGCAATGTTCCATTTATAACCTTGGTGCTTGACATGGACAGTGATAGCTCTTCCATTAAAATGCACAGTCACCAGCCGCTGTCCTGACAGCTGCCTAATCGTAGGCACAGGGAAAGGCTCCAGACGCTGGCTGTGAGACCCCTTCTCCTGCAACCAACTGCAGTCAACTGACAGGTGTGCACTATAAAGCTCTGTCCCCAGCTTTGAGGACTCCTCTGGCAAAGGCGAGGGGAGCATAGAAGAGCTGCCGTTTATGTAGCATTTGCTGTGTGCCAGGCTCTGTTCTAAGTGTTTAACATACATGATCTCATTCAGGCCACACCAAGTCCTTTGAGGAAGGTATTATTATTATTTTCCCTGTTACACAAGAAGAAACTGAAATCATCCCTATTACAGAAAAGAAAACCGAGGCACAGGCAGTTTAAGTAACTTTACCAAGGTATCACAGCTAGCAAATAGCAGAGCTGGGATTAGAATTCAGGCAGCCTGGTTCTAGAGCCCATGTTCTTTGCCACTAGGCCATGCTAGGGAAAAGAGATGCTCCTCTGGGGAAAGGGCCAGGTATCTCCTTTCCTTAATGTCTCACCTGCTCCCAACACATAGTTTCCCCCTGGCCAGAAGGAGAAGAGTGGCAAGGTACTTCTCAGGTCCAGGACTCAAGGTGGGAGGAAAAGAAACTGGGATGGTCCCTACTGCTCAACTTATGCCTCCCTTCTGCCCAGCACCTTCACCACCGCCACATGCACACTCACGCACACATACACACACACAGGCTGTAGTGGCAAGAGTTTAGGTTCTGTGATGTCCTAATTGCCTTCCTGTGGACAATTGTGAACCTTTCTATACTTCCATTTCTTCTTTTACCTTACAGATATGCTGAGAATGAGGCTTAAATGAAATGAAGTTGTAAAGTCATGGGCACAGTGCCTGAGTCAGAGCAGAAACTCGATAATCGTGAGCTCCCTTCTCCACTTCATCCTTCCTTGGAGGAAAAACTGAAAAAGAGTCCACAAGCACACTGGAACCCAGCCAGTGTGTGTCTGCTCATGCTACCCAGTGGGCTGGGAAAGAATGAGGAAGATGAAGAGGCAGCGTTGAGGGGAAGGAAGGTTTGGTACCCATTCATCCTGGGAAAATGAAATAAAATCCCCAGAAGAATATGTGCGGCCTCTTGCATCTCAAATACTGGCAGGAAAATTAAAGCAAGTGGCTGCTGTGCTCACAGTATTATCGATGCTCTAAAAAGCCAAATTCTTACCTGAGCTTCCGTCTCCTCAGCTAGCAAGTGGGCTGGATAGCTCCTGCTGAGTCCCCTGTGCTCACCACTGTATCCCCAGGGCCTCAGAGAATGCCGGGCAAACAGGAGGTGTGCAGAAAACTCTCGCTGGATCGATAAGCGAGTGAGCGAGTGAATGCATGGTGACCGACCACAGTGCCTCGCATGTGTTTTCACATGAAAAAGCAAAGTAGAGAGAGGGAGAGAGAAAGAGACTGATTGATGATATTCTGATTGATTTTGGATGCTTTCAGCTACCTGGGGCAGGAGACCAGCTTCCTGAAACTGTAAATCCAAAGAGTTAGAAGGGCCTGAAACTCTGAAGTATTGTAAGAACTCTGCAGAATCTGCTGGCAGCTGCAGGGAAAAGAAAGGAGTTACTGCTGTCTTTATAATTTCTTTCCATGGAATGGAAAAGCAGTATTAAAGAAACCAAAAGTGAGCTCTACAGCCTAGACAGTTTCTCTGCCTGGTCTTTAGGCCCAGAGCAGAAAAAGCCACCTTTAAAAGGTGCAGGAAGAAGAAATGGGTTTGTTCATAAGCTTTACCCAGCAGAAAGCAAAACATCAGGGTAAAAGCTTGGGTTTCTGTTCTTTTGTTAGCTTGTTTGCCTTAATGTTGTACACAAAGGAAGTGCAGGGGTCTCACAGAAGTTAACTGGCTCAGTAGACTGTGTGGTTGTTTTTACTTTTGCCTTTTTAATGAGTTGAGACATAACCTCCCTAAGAGGATTAGGGAGGACATGATTACAAGGGCAAGCAACACTCCAGCTTCTCTCTGCTTCAGGAGACACTTTTGCCTCCACAAGGGGGTGACCCGTGGAACCCACAGCACTGTGACTGAACATGTGGGGAACGCAGTCTGGCTCTCAGGTCACACTCCTGGGTTAGAGGAGATTTGAAGGGCAGCTTCAGAAGGACATTTGAAACAGGAAAGGGGCTCCAGCAACAAAGACTTGCCTCCCAAGGAGCTGGGCATCAGTTAATGAAAAGAATGACGAGAGAGAGTTATCAAACCAGAAACACAAAGACACAGAAAAGAGAGAAGGAAGAAGCAGAAACAGTTGAAGAGAAATAATTAGACTCCAAACTACAGAAAGCAAGTCAAGAAAGTTCAGGGAGAGAAGAGAACAGCAAAGCCAGAAGAGTGGAGATGGAGCAAGGGAGTGAAAATAAGGTATTGAGACAGAATTGGGAAGAACAAGATGGAGAACAAGCCTTGGCCTTCAACTATAGAACATTAAATACCACTTGAGTGGGGCCACCTGTGCAGAACAGCAGATGTACCTGCAGGTCCTTCCTGGTCCTCAAAATAAATTAGAATCCAATTTTCAGTGAAACCAAAGCTCAGAGCCCACTGCAAAATTAATTTGTTCCTTGTCCTCTTCTTCAAATGGTTTGCTTCTGCAAACAGCAAAAAATGCCCCTCCCGTTTATTTAACAGCTAGATAATTTCCAAGGAGATTCTGGAAATCAAAACCTAGAAGTGTGATCCTGGAAAATGACCAAGCTGAACAACTGGGTTTAAAGGAATGTTATAGGGATAAGATATGCTACAACGTCAAAAGGATTTGGCTCTGATGCCATCTGAGCAGCTCAACCTCGAGACTGAAGGAGGAATAAGAATCAAATGTGAATTCCCCCAGGTCCTCCATGGATTTTCCTTGTGAACCAGAGGGTGCAAGTGGTTTCCATCTCCTGGGCTCCATAAGGAGGAATGGTTCCCTCAGGGAGGCCCATCCCTGTAGCTCTCAGGCCAGACTACGCAGATGGTGTCAGGTGAGCTGAGTTACTGAGGAGCTCGGCCCTGGGTAGGATGAGAGGGGCCTGGGCTACCCCCTCCAGCCCAGAGCAGCTTCTCTGTTCAACCCAGTATACTCTTCAAACACTGACATTTCCTGGTCATCCTTGAGAGGAAAATGCTGGGCAGCATCACCAATCAAATATCTGGCTATCTTTAAAAGTCAGCATTCTATCTGTGAATCGGGTATCTGAGGTCCTATCTGTGGGGCCCAATCACTAAGGGATCTTTTACACGGGGCTTAATGCACCACTAGATCTTCTCTGTTCTCCTCTCTCCCAGTGACCCAGTGGAGAGAAAATAAGCATGGATGCCACAGAGTATGGCTATCATGGGGCAGTACCAGGTCTGAGAGGGCCACCTCAGCTCCTTTTGCAATAAATAACAGCTGGGGGAAAGGCTTCAGAACATTCACAAAACTCCACAGAATTACCGAGGAAAGAGCAAGTGCCTAGAACAAGGGTCTCCACTTATTCATTCTCCTTTAAGATGTTTGAACAGTTTGGGTTTCACACATAAGTCACCCTTCCTGTTTATTAATATTTAAAAAGTTACCTTTTATTGAGTGTTCACTATATGCCAGACACTTTGCTAAAGATACTTCATATATTAATTCATATAATCCTTATACAACAACCCAGGTGTTGGGCATTATTATCTAAAATTATAGGTGAACAAACTGAAGTTCAGAGAAGTTAAGTAACTTTTCCCATGGTCACACATCTAGAGATGAGGATTTGAACCAGTTCTCTGTAACCCGGAGCCCATACTCTTAATCAACACAATATGGTACAATTTAAGAATTTTAACAAGAAACACCAACAAAAGAAAAAAGCACAAGTAATGGGTTCTTCAAAATGAAAGATAAGACGCTCTAGGGGATTATTTTTCACTCCCCTGGCTCAGGGCAGCCTCTCCTAGGCAATTCCAGATGTGGCCACCAGACTAAGCCCCTCAGACCCCATGGAGAAGAGCCTCTCTTTCCCCACTTCTGGGGAACCATCTGCTTAAACTAGGCCAGAACCATAATCATTCATTCCAGAATGGGTTGTGATTCACATCTGAGTTGCAGAAAATGGTGTTAGTTTCATTTAAAGGGGGGAAGAAACCAAAATAAGTGCTCAGATGCTGACAGATTTCTCCAGAACTTAATTTGCATTCGTTTTGCTTTCAGAGCATTTGATTTGTTTTTACTTTCAAACTGTGTTGTACCACATGTAAGGAAAATAGATTTACTTAATCTAGATCCTGTGATTTCATTGTTTATTGATGTCAATACAAAGTAGATGATGAGTGCTGAGAGGAACATCAGATGGCTTTCCATCTTCCCTCTAGGATGCAAGGATGAGAACCAGCAAGCCCAGGGCTTTCAGAGACTTGGCCCATCTTCAAGGCTGGCAGCCACACTATGTGTCACCTCCCCAGGTCCTCTCTCGAACCAGGTTGACCCTGATGCAAATGCAATCGGGAGACCTTAGCCTTCTCCCTAGGAATAGGATTTGTGCTGAAGTTCCCAGTGTGTGTCTAAACAAGTCCAGCATTTATCTTGAGTGCTGACATTCATTGATACATAAACATTTCAAAAGAGGGAAACATTTCTGCCTGGCTTTTCACAGAAGCAAAGAATCAGGCCTTCCAGGACTGGGGGGCAAGAAAGCGATTTAGGACAATTGCCAGTTTTCTAAAGCAGCATGCCTTGTTTCATTTGTCCTCCACACACAGCTGCCAATGTAATATGATCATACCACCTCCCTATTCAAAATTCTTCCCCATAAGCTACTTAATAAATAAATAGATTAAATAAATAAATAAAACCATGTCCAAGTCCAAGGCTTTCATTTATTTATTCAATCACTTGACAAATATTTATTGAACACCTGGTACCTGGTATGTACCACCACAATTGGGTTTTGACCAGTCTCTCCAGTCATATCCCCTCCTCCCCATTCCCTCCCCTCCATAGACCCTACTCTCCACATATATTGTTACTTTCTATTTCCCAGTCTTGATCTGTACTTTCCCTCCTCTATGCCTAAGCTGTTCCCTTTGGTAAATTCCCCTCCACCACATCCATACATACAAGTTCTACCCAGCCTCAAGGATGACTCAAGTGCCACATTCTCTATGAAACCTTCCCAGATTTCCCCAACTCAGTGTTAACTGCTTGCCTGACCACCTGCTATTCTCCCATCCCCAGGAAGAAGCAACTGTTCCATTCTCTGAGCTCCTCACCACAATGCTCATTCCTCTGTTATTCTTTCTTTACACCTTGGTGGTAATATTTCTTTACTACTATGCATCAAAAGTATAATACATTCTTATTCCTCTATTCTCATCTAAGTCTAGAACAAAGCAGCCACTCAGAGTATATACTGGGTAAATGAGCACTTGAACACTGTCTCTACAGTTCCTGTAGCATTCCGTGCTCATAATTAGGCCATTGATCACATTCTCTTTAGTATTATAAATACCTGTGTACTTAATTATAAACCACTTGAGAGCAAAAATTGTCTCATATATATATATATAATCTCCCATGGCATCTAAAACAAACTTCTTGCTCAAAGGGGGCACTCACTAAATGCTATTAAGTTGAGAGGAAATAAAATTCAATTTCATCATTTCGGGTAGGCCTATGGAGGCACTGAGAAAGATCTAAGGTGTGTTGGGGGAGGGCATGCCAGAATATCAATTCAGTTCAGTTAGTATTTACAGAGCACTCATTAAGTGGATCACATTTGAGGGTCAAGTGTGAGAAACAGAGGTGAATAAGACATGACTGTACTTTCCAGAAGGTCACAAAAAAATATAGACAGAAATATACAAAAAGGTAGGCTATACTCTACAGCAGTGGCTTATAAATGCTCCTCTGAGAACTTGTGCTGGGTCATAACTAAGCACCCATTGATCTGTGCTTAGGAGTAGAAAAAAAAGAACTTCACTCTATTGAGTGCTTCAAGGGGCTATATTTATTCCAAGTAAAGGATTGTTCACTATTCCAAGAATATGACCTTTGTATTGTGGTGGGTAGTTTGGGGCAGGGAGCTGTATTAAATGTCCTTTCATAATGAAATGATGTGATGGCAGGTGGGCACTTTTTGGTTTGAAAAGTAAAAAGTTAAAAACCTGATGTTTTTCCTCCTAATTTTTTTTGTTTTAATTTTACCATTCTGTGAAATCCAAACTAGGGGTCCACTGTTCTTCCATATAGAAATGTATGGTCTTGAAGACCTCTTTGAGTGTGTGGTAGGGAGAGTGAATACAAAGGGCTATACAAATATAGCCCTGTCTACAAGGCTCCATCAGATTTCTCCGTGTCAAGGTAGAGTGACCAACTCCTCAAACCCGAGAACTTGTTGGGAGCCTTAATTTTCATAAGGGAGGCCAACATTGTGCAATTGATTTCCAAATACAAGGCTCTCCTTGCAGGCTTTTCCTCCAGGTGTCTCACCAAGGACTTACAGGGAAACTCAGGGAAAAAGTTTCCCCCATGATGCTGGCTGATGGAGGGGAAAAATAGCCACTGCTGAAATCCCATCTCCTCACTGTTTCCTAAAGAAGAAAATGTTCAGGAGGAAGGGCGACAAAACTATAGTCTGAGGGCACTGTGGAAACTCATTGAAGCTGGGGCAGGGAGACAGGAAAAGAAAAAGGAAAGTTCTACCTGCAGGGGAGGAGAAGAAATACATGCTGGGTGAAGCAATGTATCTGGAGGTGGAGCAAAAACACTGAGAGGGCTACATCCCTGAATCCCAGGTTGATAGTGCTTGCCTAAAACTGAGGCTTAATCAGAACATCAGAGAATGCCCCCCAATCCCTCTGCACTAGCAAGCATTAAGTAAAATTAAGACTGGAATACAGCTGGGAGAGCTGCAAAGGACAGAGTCTCTGTGGGGAACAGTGCAAAGAGACACCCAAATCCAAGCGGGAATATTCAAAATCAAGCAGAGAGCAGACATTGACAAAAACCCTCTCATGAATTATTCTACTCTTTAAACACAAGTTATCATTAGAGGAATTTGAAGCCTCTGGTACCCTAAGGGTAACCACAACAATAACAAACTTCAAACCCAGCCCAACTTCTGACTAGATTACCATAAACTACCACAATAAAGGTCTATAAAGAAAAGGTGTCCAAGCACAAAAAAGTATTTTCTTCATTTTCTGTTGTCCTATACAACATGTCCAGTTTTCAGCAAAAAATTACAGAACATACAAAAAGACAAAGGAAAAGAAGAAGAAAGAAAACCATAGTCTGAAGAGAAAAAATGTAATCATTAGAACCAGATTCATAAGTGGTATAGATGTTGGAACTATCAGATAAGGAATTTAGAATAACTATGGTTAATATATTAAAGGCTCTCATGGAAGATCAAATAGATAATTTCAGCACAGATTTGGAAACCATAAGAAGGAATCAAATGAAAATACTAGAAATTAAAAACAAGTAACAGAGACAAAGAATGCTATCAATGGACTTATCATAGACTTGATACAGATTAAGAAAGAATATGTAAATCAGTAGAAATAGATCAATAGAAATTACTAAAATTGAAACACAAAGAGAAAAAAAAGAGTCAAGAAAATAAACTAGAGAATCCAAGAAGTGTGGATCAATATTAAGTGAACAATATTAAATACATGTGTAACTGGATTCCCAAAAGGTGAAGAAAAAAAGAAAGAGAGTAAGAGGAAGAGAGGGAGGGAGGGATGAGGGAAGAAGGGGAGAAGAAATATTTAAAGAAATAATGACCATGAATTTTCCAAAGTTAGTGACAGAAACCAAAATGCAAATCCAAGAAGTTCAGAGAACACCAAACAGGATAAATGACAAAAAAACAAAAACAAAAACAAAAAAACCAAAACAAACAAACAAAAAACAACAACAAAACAAAACTTACGTGAGGGCATATGCTCTTCAAACTCTGAAAAGTGAGAAAATCTTGAAGGCATCCAGAGAAAAATACATATTACCTACACAGGAACAATGATAAGAATTATAGCAGACAGTGTCAGAAGCAAGAAAACAATGGAGTTGAACATTTAAAGTGCTGAAAGAAAAAACTGTCAAGTCAGAATTCTATAGCCAGCAAAATACCATTCAAAAGTGAGGGAGAAATAAAGACTTTCTCAGACAAACAAAAACTTACGGAATTAATTCCCAGCAGACATACTTTACAAGAAATCTTAAGGGATGTTCTTCAGGCAGAAGGAATATGATCTAGGCCAGAACCTTGAATCTATACAAAGAAATGAAGAGTATTGAAAATGGAGTAGATGAAGGGAAAAGAAAAACCTTCTTTTCTTACTTTTAATTGTTCTAAAAGATACCTGTTTAAAGCAAAAATAGTAACAATGTATTATATTTGCAGCATATAAAAAATGAAATGTATGACAACAATGGCACAAGGACGAGAAGAGAAATTGGGACTAGACTATGATAAGGCCCTTACATTTCACTTGAAGTGGTATAATATTATTTGAAGTTAGTTTTAGATAAGTTTAAAATTGTATAATAATTTTATACATATAAATTTTTTAAAATCATGCAATATGTTACATAATATATTTGGTTCATAGTAACATAATCATACAGTGTTTGTCCTTTTGTGTCTGGCTTACTTAGCTCAACATAGTGTCCTCCAGTTTCATCCAAGTTATCATATGCTTTATGACTTCATTTCTTCTTACAGCTGCATAATATTCCATCGTGTGAATACACCAGAGTTTGTTTATCCATTCATCCATTGTGTATTAAATTGTATTAACATTGTAT
>PVKH010003463.1:12458-25024 GCA_004027955.1 Chaetophractus vellerosus
GGGAGGCCCTGGGTTCGATTCCCGGGGACCTCTCCTAGCGGGCAGACCGCCTTGAGAATGGCAAGCCGCCATGGGCGGGCCGGAGCCGCCGTGGGCAGGGCAAGAAGCTGCCATAGACAGGGCAAGAGCTGCCACGGGCAGGGCAGGTCGCCCGCGGATGGAGCGCAGCCAGCCACCCGCGAACTGAAGCAAGCGCCGGCCGTGAACGGACGCAGAGACCGCCCACAAACGGGGAAATCCGCACCTGCGCAGTGACCACTCTCGGCGCGTCGCCGCAGCGGGGGGAAGGGGAGATATGTAATAAAATAAATAAATCTTTAAAAAAAAAAAAAAAGAAAGATATAAATGGAAACACTAACTAAAGTAAAGCTGAAGTAACTATATTAATTTCAGACAAAGTGGACTTCAGACCAAAGAACATTATCAGGGAAAAAGAGGGACCACATATATATATATATATATATATATATATAAAGGAATCAATTCCCTAAGACAGAACAATCCTAACTGTGTATGGATCTAACAGAGCTTCAAAAACAAAGGTCTGGGGGTCTGGCTGTAGCCCAGTGGATAGGGCGCTGGTTCACCACATGGGAGGCCCCAGGTTCAGTTCCCGGGGGCCTCTCCAAGCGGACAGACTGCCTTGAGAAGGGCAAGCCGCCGTGGGCGGGGCAGAGCCGCTGTGGGCAGGGCAAAAAGCCACCATGGGCAGGGCAAGTCGCCCGCGAATGGAGCAGAGCCGCCCGTGAACGGAAGCAGAGCTGCCCGCGAACAGAGCAGAGCCGCCTGCGCGGTGAGCTGACTCAGCGTGTCGCCGCAAAACGGGGGGAGACACAGCAGACACAGAAGAAGGATGCAAAAAGATGAACACAGTGAGAGCAAGCAGAAAGGGAGGGGGGATATGTAACAAAAAAACAACAAAAAAAAAGGTCTGCCCTGTACTCTAGGATCTGGCCAAAGACTTCATAGCCTTGAACTCTCAAATCTTATAAAAAGGTATAGTCATAATTATTCATATTAACTCAAGGTTTTGCTTGAAGAAGAAGCAGCCCACCCATTTCTACAGATATATTAAATTTTATTCTCTAAGACAGACAAACCATTAAAAATCTATGCACTTGGATTGTACTATTTTAGCGGAACTGTTTTCTTAATTGTACTTTGATGTTCTGCCAGCAACTTGAAATGACAGACATTATAAGAAACAGTCCTAAAAAACTCCTTATTGGTTTCAACACAGGGTTATTGTTGAGAAAGCTATCCTTTAGCTCATACAGTGTTCTCTTCATAAGGGCCCATGAGAGGTGTTTGGGTTTCAAAAACAGGACAATCTTTATTTCTCTGGCCATAATTTCCTACTTGCTTTGGCTGTTGGGAAGCTCAGAGGCAAATTTTTAGCCCATGGAAATTTACGTCATGCATTTTGTATGCTAGCCTAACCCCTAAATTTATTTCAATTTCCCATCTTTATTTTCCCTTCATTCCAATTTTCCCATTTGTTTACTTTTATTTTGCTATCCTTTTACTTTATTTTTTCTTTTAAAATCAATTTTATTGAGGTATAAAATGCATGCAATAAAAATAACCCATCTTAAGTATAGAGTTCAATGGGTTTTGACAAATATTATCATATCATTTTTGTTAGCCATCTAAAAACAGTTTTGAAGTAAGTACAGGTATAAATAAATATATCACAAGGCAGCCTGTGCTAAGCATTATCATAGAGATACAAATTACTGTGACAGTTTAAGAGAAAATGAAAAAACCTCATTGGAGAGTACTGGGGTAGGGGATAGAGGATATTGAAAGAAAAGCACCATTTAAAAGAGTAATACTTTGGGAAACACATGTGGCTCAAGCGATTGGGCTCCCATCTACCATATAGGAGATCCAGGGTTTGAATCCCAGGGCCTCCTGGTGAAAGTCAAGCTGGCCCACACGGTGAGTTGGCCTGCACAGGAGTGCTGGCCCATGCAGAGAGCTGGCCCAGCAAGATGACACAACAAAAAGAGACACAGAGGAGAGACTATAAGAGTTGCAGCAGACCAGGGAGCTGAGGTGGTGCAGGAGATTGAGCACCTCTCTTCCACTCCACTCTTCTTGAGGAAACAGACACAGAGAAAGCAAACAGTGAGTGCAAAACAATGGGGGGGGGGGGCAGGGGGGATAAATAAAATTTTTTTAAAAAAAAAGAGCTAAAAAAAAGAGTAATACCTCACCTTAATATTTTCCTTTGTTTTTTTGAAATATTTATTCTAATGACATATATAACAACCTAAAACACTCAGGTAACACAAGAATAATAATAGCCAACTCTACCAGTGTCATCTTAGACAACTGCCTGGCTTTAGACTATCTCCTGGCTGAATAAGGTGGTGTCTGTGCTATCATTAACAAGACCTGCAGCACTTAGGTCGATGCAACTAGACAATTTGAAGAAGACAGAGAAAGATATATGATCAGGTGAAATGACTCCAATCCTTCAAGAAAAATCACTGTTCTACCGAATTCATCTGGGAGGTGGTAAAATTAGTCCTCCCCTCCCTCACTTGGTTTCTCCCTTCTTTGGGCCATTAATTCTGGTCATTCTACTTTTGATCTCCAGGCCCTGCTCAGTTAACCTAATAATTAAATTTGTATCTTCCAGATTTCAACAGCTTCACTTTAATGATGATGGTCATACAAGGATTTTCTCCAGCCCCAACCAAAAATCTCCTAGCCAATCCTCCCTGGGGATCTTTAGATTTAGTGGCCAGAGAATTCCACTCCCATGATAGGCATGGACAACATCCCAATACAGCATGAAGTAGTTATATAAGACTGGCCATCCTCCTTCATCACCCCTAGAAATAAGGACGGAATTCTCTGAGGGGGGAATGACGTAGGGAAGGGTAGAAGAAGTGAGAGAACTCGGCAATGGAGGAGGACCAACGGAAAATTACCATGAGATAATACCTAACTGCAGTGGAAAATCACCCACCCAAGGCCTAGAGCTCGCAACCTAATGCTGGAAGATACCAGATGACAAAAGACCCACCCATCACCTGACCACCACAGGCTTCACGGACCCCTTCCCTGTACAGTTGCCACTCGGAGGAATATGGAGCCAGTAAAAAGTTGTTGTTTTCAATCCTTCTTTTGCATAAGGCAGACCAATGAAAACGTTGGGACTTACAAGTCCTAATTTACATGGAGGGGGCAAGAAGGCTGGGGAACCCAGCCTTAATAAAACAGCACCTCCAGCCTCAGCAGGCACTTTTTGCGCAACTCATACAAGCACACCCACACTCCTGTCTTGAGTGTGTACTTTTTGCTTTACACTAAATTTTCCTGCTACTAAAAAAATAAAAAATAATAGCCAACTCTAACTCATTTCCTATGTGTCAGGCATTCTTCTAATCACTTTACATAATTTAATTCATTTTATCTTCACAAGAACCCCAGGAAGCAGGTACAGTTATTATCCACAGATAAGGAAACTACAGCCCAGCTTCATTAACTTACCTAAGGTGGCTCAGTTACAAGTGACAGAGATGAGAAACCATGGACTTAACTATTATGATTTCCTACCTTAGTTGGGACTACCAAAACGGAAAAGACCAGCTGTAGGTAGGGAGACAGGTTGGTAAGCTGGGGAATATGGAGGCACACGTGTTTAGTTGGGTGGAGCCAAGGTCAAACATCAGGCAGGAATTTGACAAAGTGAGGGCACAGACTAGGATCCATCTAGGGCTTTCTCCCCACTCTGGGCCAAACATAGGCTTCTAAAATATAGACCCCTACCAAATGCATTTGAAGATTTGTAGCATTTTATTTATCTCGTCACTTTTTAAATTATTAATAAACCAGTCACAATTCCCTTAGTAACTCAGGTGCTCTTTGAGGATCCATGTTCAATTCACTTCCTAAAGTATTGAGAACTGGATTTTGCACGTGGCAATTAATCAATACAACTTTGTTGAACAAAGGTACAGAAACCATTAGTCCTCAGTTTGGTTGGCTCCCTTTAATAAAGCAGACATATGTCAAAGATACTTTAAGAAGATTTCTATCCCACACTTTAAAAATAATTTACACCTGTTTTGTTTTTCTTTATTGCATTTCCTTGTTTGTTTGTGATTGTCTGTCTCTCCCAACGAGCATATAAACTTCATAAGAGCAAATGACTTCATTCTTGTTCACCACTGTATTTCTGGTACCCTAGAACAATGCTTGGTCCATAGAAAGAACTCAGTAAATATTTATGTAGTGAATATTTGAAGAATAATGGCCTTGGAGGCACCCACCAGACCCCTGTAGGCAGCCTTTGCCTTTGCCAGCCAACCTTGAGTTAATGCATTAACACTATTCCATGATCCCCAAAGTAAACATGTCATAAAACACAATGGAAGAGTTCTTCTGGAGATTTCAGGGGATAGGGACAGGGATGGAGGAAAGAAGTGGCTTTACACAGAGAACAGCATTTTTTTCCCTCCCCAAATCTCTGTTGAGCATCTCTGTCTCCAGCGTGTTCCTTGCCTGCCAGCCGGTGATCCCTCTCCCCTCCTGGCACAGCTCCAGCACTGCAGGTCCCCAACTGTCCTTCCTCCTGGACTTTACCCTCTCCCTTTGCCCTATATCTCTCTTATTACTTTGCTGAGCAATTTAAGGTCTCCATTTTACCTCTCACACTTGTTTAGCAAACTAGGACATTCCCCTGGGGATCCATTTTCCTTAGAAGGAAGCATGGAGATTAAAAATAAATTTTTCCTTTCACAAATATCTATTTTTTTTCTGTCAGATACAAAGACCCAAATCTGAATCCAAGTTTTACTACTTTGTAGCTACATGACCTCAGTCAAATTACATGACCTCTCTCCACCTCAATCTTCTCGTCTTATAAACATGGGAATAAAACCAAATTTACAATCTGTTGGGAGAATTAAATGGGACAAAATATGCAAAAGTATCTGGCACAGAGTAGGCATTAAAGAAAATGTTAATTCCCTTTTTGTCCTGCAAGTAAACTCTCAACCATCCAAAAGGACCAAGGAGAGTTGAGGTTTTGCAGAATAGTGCAATAGAAGCTCATCACCATTAGAGCATTGTTTCTATGGTGCCAGGACACAGTCCCAGGAGCAAGACATGCTGAGGAATATGGTGGCAAGGGGCAGGCTTCTGGCAGCTGGGGTTCAGCATAAGAACTCCAATGAGAAGATGTGGGAAGAGGGGATTGGAGGGCATCAACTACACAGGAGAGTTCCTATGGGTAGCAGTGGTGAGGATGGGTGGAGGAATATTTGCCCTCTGTGTGTGTGTGTGTTGTTTATAAATCAGAAGTTACTGGATGGGGAGAGCTGCATGTACATCACTGGTAAACAGCTACTCAAAAAATGCTCATGGTACCAGTCAGCACTGGAAAGTGAGATACGCAGCTCTTAATGATGAGAAGGATATGCCTTAGTGCTTACCTAGAAAAAAATGTCACAAGCATGGGTCACCTTCCCACCCTAATCCTGTCACCACTCCCTTAGGTTTCAGTGTCCTTATTTTGAGGTAGCTGAGTCTGAGAAGGCAGCCCATTCTGCCTTCATTGGCACTTTGTTAAATCCAAGTACGTAAGTGCATATCACCACATGTGATAGTTTGAAGCTTAATGGACCCCAGAAAAGTATGTTCTTAAAGTTAATCCATTCCTAGGGGTATGGACCCATTGTAAGTAGGATCTTTTGGCAAGTAGGATCTTAACTTAAAATGTGACCCGACTCATTCAGGGTAAATCGTTTTTTGGGGTTTTGGGGTTTTTTAAATATATTTTTTATTTTTTCTAAAAGATACTTAGATTACATAAAATGTGACACTAAAAAAATATAAGGGATTCCCATATGCTCCACTCCCCACTCCTCCCACTTTTCCCCACACTAACAACTTCTTTCATTAGTGTGGTACATTCATTGCTTTTGATAAACACGTTTTGGAGCATTGCCACTAAGGGTGGATTAAAGTTTACATTGTAGTTCACACTCTCTCCCACTCAATTCTGTAGGTTATGGCAGGATATATAATGGCCTGTATCTGTCTTGTAATGTTATTCAGGACAATTCCATGTCCTGAATGTGCCCCCATATTAAAGCTTTTTCCCTCTCCCTGCCTTCAGCAACTCCAGTGACCACTGTCTCCACAGCCATGATATAATTTCTTCTATTGCTAGAATCACAATAAATCTATAGTAGAATACCAGTAAGTCTGCTCTAGTCTATATTTTATTCCCCAGTCCTGAGGATTCTGGGATGGTGGTGCCTACTCCACCTCTAATTGAGAGGGGGCTTAGATCCTATATGGCTGATAGATGGAACTCTCCTGCTTGCAGTTGTAGACTCTCTCAATTCCTTGGTGTAGTGGTTGTCCATTCTCACCTCCTTGTTAGTTGTTCAGGGTGTATCTTAATCCTCTTACCGGAGTCCTTTATAAATGGAGGGCTAAAAAGCTACACACAGAGAAAACACAGCAGAGATAGAGAAGCCCCAAGAGTCTGGAATCAGCAGAGCACAGAGGAGTGGAAAGAGGTCAAGAGGCTGAAAGAGACAAGGCTGGGAGGAGAGGGGAGAGATGAGTCATATGCCTGATCGCCCACAGCTGAGCTCCAGGAGAAGTGAGCCTGGAGGTGAAGACAGAGACCTAGACAGAGACCAGCTGTCATTGTGCCTTGCCATGTGGCATGCATCCAGGGTTGGTGAGACAGCAACTCTGATGATGCCTTGATTTGGACATTTTCATAGCCTCAAAACTGTAAACTTCTAACCTAATAAATTCCCATTATAAAAGTCAACCCATTTCTGGTATTTTGCATTGGCAGCCTTTAGCAAATGAAAATACCACATATTATTATTTCCAGGCTGGTACATCATCATTGCCTCACCAATACTTGTTGGCTGCTTGATTCTAATGGTAGTTATACAAATTATACTTAAAATCAAAATTGAAGACCCTTGACTTCTGTCTAAAAGGTAGTGATTAGTGAGAGCACTTAAAATTAAAAGAAAGATAATATATCTCTGGCTAGAAATACATGACCAAACAAACCAAAGTCAACAATGTTAAAGGACAGAATATTTGTCCAAAACAATAGAAAGAAATAGTTCCTCTCACAGGCTACAATGGACTCCCTAACTAATCATGTGAAGGTGAAATTAAAACATGTTATGCTACATAAATTTAGAACATTTTGAAGGTCAGTCTGGGTCAGAGCATAACATTTTTCTTTTTCTTTTTTAGGAAGTCAGTTTTTGAAAATACCATGATAGTTCTGCGCTCCCACAACCTGAAATCATTTGGGGTTATGCACAAAAGTGTTAATTTTAAAACTTATGCCTAAAAATTGATAAAAATTTGACCACAAAAGTTTGGAGGAAGGATAGGGATGCCTGATATTTTGCAGTACAGATTGTTACTGAAGAAGGCATCTCACCTGAGGGAAATGCCAAAGCTCTTAGAGAAACAGTTCCATCACCACTTAAGTTATGTTCTATGGCTCATCCATTTTCATACTTCTCCCTTCAAATTCCCAACACATCCTCCCCCATCCTCACGCTTAACTGATGACCCTGTTTTGTATTTTACAGAGAAAAAAAGCACTGGGAAGAATGTCATGCTCCCACCACATCTCTCCGCCTACCTCCATGTGACTCCAAATTCTCTACCTTTTCTCCTCCTAATATGGATGAATTGTCAGGGCTCCAAGGCAAGGCCAACTCCTCAATTTTGCCTTGACCCCATCCTCTTGCACCTACTCCAAGATCTCTCTCCTCTCTTTCTTGCATTATCAGTTTTTCCATATCTATTACATGTTATAGATATACTGATTCCCATCAGTATATTAACATGTTGTTATTTCTCTTTAAAAACAAAAAGCAAAAATCTTCTGTTGACTCCCCTTCTCCTCCAGCCATACCCTCTTTCTCTGCTTCCCTTTAGAGCAATACTCCCTAAGAGTACCTTAACTTGCTCTCTCCAATGCTACTCCTCCTTTTCTTTCTTATACTCACTCCAGTCAGGCTTCTGACCCCACGTCTTCACCATGTCTGCTCTTGTCAAAGTCTTCAATGGGATTTGCTTTGAGATTCTAAAATAGTCAGTTCTCTGTGCTTAATCTGTTTGACCTCTAACTATATTTGGTAACTTCCTCTTCCTTGAAATATTTAATTTGACATCATACTTTCCTAAACTTCCTCTGCCTCACTGAATGCTTTTTCACAGTCAGTTTTGCTCCCTCTTCATCTCCCCAGTTCCAAAATATTGCAGCATCCAGGGTTCAGACCTTGATCTCTTCTCTTCTCTAGCTACATTCACTCTGGCACTTTCAGCCAGTCTCACTTCTTTAAATACAAACTATATGCTGATGACTCCCAATTTATTTTATTTTATTTTTCTGGCCCAAACTGGTATATTTAATTGCTTACTCAACATCTCCATTTGGATGTGTAATCACCCTCTCAGAAGATGTGGTCAAAACAGAGCCCCTGAGGTTCCCTCCCAAACCTGATTTTCTCAAAATTTCTGCACATCAGTAAAAACAGCAACTCCATTCTTCCAATGGCTTAGGCCAAAAACCTTGGAGTCATCCTTGATTCTTTTTTCTCTCTCACTAACATTGATCCATCAGGAAATTCTATTGACTCTTTGTTCAAAATACATCTAGAATACAGTCACTTCTTCCTGCCTCTATTGCCTAGTCCAAACCACCATCACCTCTCCTCTAGATTACATGCAGTACCTTCCTAACTGGTTTCCCTGCTTCTATTCTCACCCCATAGGATCTATTCTCATCATTACAGCTGTAATGAGTCTAGTGGGAAGTCAGTTCATTTAACACTTCTCTTCAAAACATCAAGTAAAAGCCAAAGTCCTTACAATGTCCTGCAAGGCCCTACACTACACCACATGGGTATCCATGATCTCTCTAAGCCCCTCTACTGCTGTCTTCTTTCTCCCTTCACTGCAGACACACTGGCCTCCTTATCCTGGTGCTTGAGGTAGGTTCTTTCTTTAGAGCGTAGGGCCTTTGTACTTGCTGTTCCCCAGCCTCCATATACCAACTACCTCATCCCTTCAAGCTTCTGCTCAAGTGTTACCATCAAGTCAGATCTCCCCTGACTATCCTTTAAAATGGCAACCCCACAACCCTAGTACTCCTGCTTTTCCTTTTCTTTTTTACTCCTTGGCACTTGTAACCTTTTAACTTACTGCAAAATTCACTTAGTAAAGAAAAAAAAGAGAAAATTCACTTATTTATTTTGTTTATTATCTTTCCATCCTTTCCAGACTGTAAATGCCTTGAAGACAGTGATTTTTTTTCTGTCTTGTTCTCTGTTGCATCTCCAGCAACTATACTAATGCCTACACATAGCGAGCATTCAATAAGAATTTGAATGGTGGTCTTGATGAGCAAACTCATAAAGAGCATCTCTGGAAACAAATGATCCCTAGTTGCTCCAGAAATAATTCATCTTAAGTGGAAGATAAATTCATTTTCATGCTAAATACAATTTTCTGTATCAAGATAATACAACCTTAGTAATAATCATAGTAATGAAGTTGGGGGGATGCTGTATTCCTCTAGGTTCTTGGCTATGATAAATAAAAGATTTTAAGAACATGCTGGTTTAGTTAGACCAGTAAAAAAGTTTATTGAGAAATGAGAGAAAAGAACAGAATTACACACCCAAGATGTAGATGCAGCCTCCTCTGGGCAAGAGAGAGGATTTGGGGTCAGGGGCTAGTTTTATTAAGACATTATTCACTGGTCCCCTTTCCTAACATTGGAGGATAAGCCCCAGCTCTTTCCTGTTCTGATTGGTTACACTACCTGTTAGTTCTCAGAGGGTCAATGATGAGGCCTTTAGTTTGGGGTTATCAGGGACCAATAGGGAGGCCTGTTTAGTGTTATCCAGGGCCTTCCCTTGACCCCAGAAAGAGTTCCAAGTGGGACCTTGTGGCCAGGGTCTCAGCAGTGTCTTTCCAGCTTTATTCCTTGTAGCAGCCTTTCCCTCAGGGGGTTTTCAGGAGGGGTTTCACAGCCATGTTTTCTGCTGGGTCTCAGCTGTGATTCAAACCATCCCTCTTTCCCTATACTAATTTGCCTCGGAAGTGATTCATATTTATATAATGCTTTCCTGCTTTCAAAATTCTTCCTCCTATATGGTCATGTTTCATTGTCAGAACATCCCTGCAAGATAGACAGGGCATAGTGTCTGTAATGGTTAGGCTAATGTGTCAACTCGGCCAGGTAATTGTGTCCAGGTATTAGGTCCAGCAAGCACTGGGCTAATTGTAATACAAGAGCATTTGTGGACTTCGATCACCAGTGAGTTTACTGCATGGATGGCTGATTACATCTGCATCAATCAGGGAGATTGCATCAGGAATGGATGACGCTTTTATCCAATCAGTTGACTGCCTTAAAAGGGAAGTGATTTCAACATTCAGAGAGAATTCCCCAGCTTGTCTTTGGACGGCCAACTTCTCCCAGAAACTCATCAAGGACTTTTCAGCGGATTTTCATTGGAACCCCTGGTTTGCAGCCTGCCTGCGGAACCTGGACTTGTGCATCCCCACAGTTGCATGAGAGACTCTTTTAAAATCTCATATTATTAACAGATATATCCTGTTGATTCTGTTTCCCGAGGGAACTCTGACTAATACAGGTTGGTACCGGGAGTGGTTCTTGAGGAACAGAGTCTTAAACATGGGATGTCTGAGGTGGTTCTGGGAGTTTTGTAATTGGCTCTCTACTCTAATTGGACTCAAGGGTACTAATGACTCCCTTTCCAATAATGAAGAGGTTGCTAACAGTCCATGGCATGAGCTGGCAATAGAGATACGCAAAATAGCATCACTGGATTCCACCTACTTCCACGCTGATAAGAAGCAAGGATCTGGGTGAGAGTGTTTTCAACACCTTAACAGAATTTTGTGGGTCAAAAAGTATAATGATGTTGGCTGTCTCCTCCTAGATACTCTGGATACAGTTAAAAAAGAAAGAGATGAGCTAAAGTCTTCAAATTTGAAATTTAAATGCCACATGAATGATATGAAAGTTTCTACATGTTCCTTGAAAGAAAATCTTGTCTCCTGTAGCCACAAAATTGAGATATCTGAGAATCAAACTCAGACTTTCATTGTATGAGTAGCAGAATTACAGAGGGAACTAAAATCTCAACCTCACAGGGTTTCTGCAATTAAAGTGAAGGCATTGATTGGAAAGGAGTGGAACCCTGAGGATTGGGATGGAGACATATGGGATGATGATAATATTGGTGGGGACATTGGACCCCTAAATTCTGCTGAGATTTTACCAGATAAACCTGTGATGGCCTGCCCTGTGGAGACCACACCTTGTCAATCTTGTATCGTCCAGCCTCCAGCCTGCCCCAGGGAGTCCGGACCTCCTCCCAGCCCTGAGGCAGGTACCAGCCTAACTCCAACATGTACTGCCCAGCCTCCAGCCTGCCCCAGAGAGTGTGGACCTGTTCCCAGCCACGAGGCAGGTACCAGCCAAACTCCAGCATGCACTGCCCAACTTCCAGTCTGCCCTGAGGAATCTACCTTCCAACCCCTGCCTGAAGATATTAATCCTGTCTCACCAGAAGAAAATGCAAGGGAATGCCCTGAGGTCAGTAGCCTGCAAGACATCTCTAATCCTTCTCCTTACCCATTCCCCGCCTTGTCTTCGAGACCCATTACTGGAATAAAATCACAACAAGCCCCCAAAGGTGAAATACACAGTGTGACCCATGAGGAAGTACGCTATACTCTGAAAGAACTGCATTAGTTTTCCAACTTTATATAGACAGAAATCAGGGAAATATGTGTGGGAATGGATACTAAGGGTATGGGATAATGGTGAAAGAAATATAAAGTTGGATCAGGCTGAATTTATTGATATGGACTCACTAAGCAGAAATTCTGGATTCAACGCTGTAGCTCGAGGGGTTAGAAAGGGCTCTAAAAGTTTGTTTGGGTGGCTGCCTGAAGCATGGACCAAACGATGGCCTAGCATGTGTGATGTTGAGATGCCTGATTTTCCCTGCTATACAGTAGACGAGGGGATTCAAAGGCTTAGAGAGACAGGAATGCTAGAATGGATTTATCATTTGAGACCTGCCCACCCACCCCAGGAATGTCCAGAGGACACACCTTTAACCAGGACTGTGAGGAATAAATTTGTCAGGCTAACTCCATCTTCTCTGAAGAGCTCTGTGGTTGCTCTTCTCTGCAGTCCAGATATTACTATAGAAAGGGCTGTAATGGAATTGGAATCCTTAAACATTATGGGGATGATGGGATCTTGGTCGGGTAAAAGTCAAGTATCGGCAGTTAATCGCCAAAGGCAAGGTGGGCGTGGCTACTGCAATGAAAGATTCAAAACAGCACACAGAATAGTCTGAATCGCATGGAGTTATGGCGCTGGCTAATCGATCTTGGGGTACCTAGAAGTGAAATACATGGTCAACCTACTAAATTTCTTCTGGGTCTGTATAAGCAGAAGAGTTCCAGGTCGGGTGAACAAAACCCTAACTCAAATTACA